>WYDF02324265.1:0-14261 GCA_009867245.2 Adranes taylori | reverse complement strand
GAATATGGGAACATGGGAATATAGGAACACGGGAACACATATTCTTGGAACTTTGTTAGGCATATCGCTGGTCGCGAAAAAGCCGTGGCCGTAGACTGCAGCAACTAAACCATGTCTCTGGTCGCGGCAAAGCTGCGGCCGTAAGTCCTGGCTATTGGGTCATTTCGCTGGTCGCGGCAGAGCCGCGGGCACAGGACACAGTAGTGCGGATAGCGGTCCTGTTCACGCCGTTGGCAAATATGGTGACCAGATGGGGAGCAAAACAACGTTTGCCGGGTCCGCTAGTATACAAATAAATTTTAGATGGTACATACAATCACCGATTTGTGCAGACAGCATCGGTGCTCACATTAAATTACTTCTTTATATGCATATTTCTTCAATAATTCGAAGGCCTTGAACGAAAAGATACAATTTATATGACCAAATTGCATCATATAGATAACATTTTAACGACAGCTACATATATAGAAAATAGATAGAAAATTATCCAAAGAAACTAGATTTGTTTTCAATCTTGTCAATCTTACGTCTAAACATGTCTCGAAGGTAAAAACGTGCTAGAACTCTATGAGAAGTTGTATTGTCTGTTTCTTAACGCAGATTGATTTCCCAATACTACTGTCGTGTGTTTTGTTTATGCCAATTTCGGTGTAAGTAAATTGATGTATATTTTGTAAAATATGTGTTATTTATTTGTGACAGGTGTATTGATATTAAAAGTTAGATCTGCTTAAATTTCCCAGCGTTCATTTCAAACGTGTCTGAACTTTCGTAGGTATCTCAACTGAACTTCCAAAGTATAAACTATTTTATTTTATTAAAGAAGATAAGAAAATTGGTTTAATTAAATTTCAGGTCAATCAACTCATGTCAATCCTTTTTCTTAAAATTACTTGGTATGGATAATCAACTGAATCATTTTTCAAAATAATATTATTAGATTTTTCCAAAAGAACAGAAAAATTAAATTTGGTAATAACATCTGTTTAAATAATAGTCAAAGTAATCCCAATAAATTTAATTATTTTCTTTTAACAATAAACAAACAATTCGTAAAATAACCAAATAAAATTGAATAGCACAATGCCCAATATCCACTGCTGCTACAATCGCGTTTCTCAACTTCTCCGTTTTACTTTTTCGCTTAGAGTAAATTAAATAGTCTTTCTTCCCCTTTGTACTTTGCCGCAGAATGAGCAGTTTTCCATTTAAAACGCTTTCATCCCGTCGAGATTTTCCAGTGAGGATATCAACAAGTTGACGAACAAAGTTTAAATAAGTTTTAGTTCTTCGAAGTTTCTGTAGAGTAAACATAACTCCAATTCTCAAACAAATAGTATCCTCCACAATTTAACTCATTTCCTTAAAAAGGAATTTGGAGCCATATAAAGTTTGCTCAAGCTGCATCTCCCATATATTTGTTGTAATTAATAATTACATTTAATCTGTTTATTAACCTGGCGCTACACGATGCTATGAACTTTATCAAATGTTCGACATTTGGTAACTCATCGCATCGTATAGCCGACCGACAAGTCAGGAGCTATCAAGTCCAAGTATCAAAGGTTCGCATTTGGACATGGTCGGAGCGTTGTTGATATTTTGATTCACTAGCGCAAGTCAAAGAATTCACTCGCTTGTTGCAGAGCAGCTACATAATGCATAAATACTTATATAATTAAATCTTTTAAATTTATTTAGTTATAAGTGATATAATCCTTTCTCTCTCGGTATGTATTCTCATAATTACGAGGGTTGCTTTTATATTTCGGGATTAAAGAATACAAAAAAATAATTATATTTAAAAATGGCTTTATTGTTTTTGTCGAATATACTGTACCATTTGATTAAACCAATTTTCAAGGCACTTTTTGCTCTCCAATTGAAATATCTCCGAAACCAGCATTTGTAATGCATCAACCGTTCCTTCAGATATCGGAAAGCGTGGTATCGCAATTTATTCTGATGGGCGACGATAGAAAGATGACATTTGATGCCAAGTCAGAACTAGGCGGCGGATGAGCCATCAAATCGATATTTTGAGTGCTTACAGAAACACTTATTTGCGCCCACATTGTCGTGGTTCGATGGTTCTTTATTTCTTTGAAGACTTCTGAGAAACAATTAGTACGCCATTTAGAACCCAAAGTAGTACGTTGCACCAATGATAGGGTTGTGACATGGTCAGTTTTTCCCAAAAAAAAATCCGAACCTTTGCTCCGTGTGCGAATAACCTGTGTTGGATTTGGCTCAGCTTCAAAAACCCGCACAGCTTACTGCGACTTCCATTCGGACTCATACGCTAGACATGACATGTCTAGCGTATGAGTGCTAGACATGTTTTGAAACACCTCGATCGCAGTTTGTGGGCATTTCTTTCGACAATTAACACGAGGCTCTTTTTGTGCGATTGTCAAATTATATGGGATCCAACGCGAACAAATCTTGTTGTCAACCAAATTGTTTTACAATATTAAATGTTGAATGCGGGTTGCAATCTTGATTGCTGGTCCCATTAGTAACCAAGGATGCCTGAATCTTAATCAATGTTTGAATGGCTTCAATACGTTTCATCAGTGCCTCAATCAACGTTTGAACGAATGTTTGACGCTTTATTTGAATATTTACTCCACATATCTTCTTATTAGCAGCGTTCCCGTAGCATTCCAACTGCAAAGCATGGTAACCAGACTTTTATCCAGACAAATATGTAATCGGAATGGCGAATGCTTCGGCCTTACTGAGCACAAATGCCAGAAAATCAACTCCTAAGCATTCTTCAATAGTTAAATATATTCTATAAGAGAAGTAATCAGAATGGTGAATGCACCGAACCTTACTGAGCAAACGGGGTCATTAACCCTGGCAGAAACCTTAAACATCTCCTAGTTAAAAATTCTTTTATTTGTTACAACATTACTATCACTAGCATTAATTATATCATTTATATTATTTTCATTTTCAAATGAATTCATATAAAATTCATCACTACATGGAGTGTAATGATGCTAAATTTTATACATAAACAAACACAGTTTGAAAGCAGATATAAACAAAATAATGAATAACATTAAATCGTCATAAGAAACTGCATAGGAAATCGGAATAATAACTTAGTTCATACAAAATCCAATACATACTTCCTCGATCTAAATAGAAATAAATTGTATTCGGGTAGATATTTCCATGAAAATAGAACATCTTATTTCAAGAATTGTGGTTAGCGCATATTGAAACCTATTAACATATTTAATCCTTTTTCTTATTCAGCAAAATTGCTGCAGACTGCTAGCTCCATTAAGCAAATACGGATACAAATCCACTAACTCTTGGAATAGTAGTAACCGATGCGCAGAAATATTTCTCGAACAACAATACTTTCTATAAAATTCCTAATGAATCATTTCCAAATCATCAATATTAGTAATGATATTTCCTGATTATTTTAATATCAACTGCATTGATTATAAACATTTTCAATGAATATCATCAAGTTTTTCAATGTCATCAAAGATACTTATAAATATTCTAAAACTCTAAAGGCACTGTATTATTATTTGTACTATGTTTAGAGATCAAAATTGCTCATTTGAAATTGCTCTTCAGAATTAACTACACCGAGATATTTCTGTTATGGTGTTTTTCAAAACACACCTAACGAATATTCATATAAATGTTCAAAATCAATAGAGGCAAAGTGGCCATTTTAGCAATGCAATTCAATGCATCCCTTTTAGCAGAGCAAAAAGGAAGGACTCCGTGGATATATACGATGACGCATCAACTTTTCTTTAGCAAACTTTAGAAATATTTTTACGCTAAGCTCACATACATACCTACACTAAATCTTAGACCTTGTTTACTCGGGCTTAGTGATTATTAGTTACTATTCCATGCGTTAAGTACTTTTAATTATTAGTGGTACACAGGTACCCTACATGTAAATGACTACGTTAATGTTTATTGTGAATAATCGCCTATCGCCGCATTTTTAAATAGTATATGAACATAATTTTAACATCCTTGATAGAAGACGCTGTAGAAAAGTTGGAAAAAACGGATATGGACAAGGAATTGGTTGTTAAAAAGGAATACTCATGAGAGTTCAGTAGGACTTTTAAGAGAGTTAGCAACTAAGGATAATCAAGAATACCGACAATGTATGAGAATAACGTCAATTTAGTTTTAATGTTTAAGAGAAGTATCTTTTGTCTTTCTAGCGATATACTAGCGAGCATAAAATTGGAAGTAACTCTCCTTTTCGGATACTGGAAATAGCTACCGTACGTTATCATATTTCACTAGGGTTCAAAACCAACTATATCTTTGTTCATATCTGTAGTTTTGGACGCACTTTATGGGTGTTTAAAGAAATATATAAAGGTAGTGGTATACGTCAAAAAATTATACAATTTTAGGTTTAAAAAAATGTTTTTTTATATTTACAAAATTATTACTTCATTAGTTATTAAATAGGCAATTGTTGAATTTGAACAATATCTCGTACAAAATACACTCTTAGTAAATGTGATAAAGAAAAGAAAAGGCATAGAACATTCTCAATTGAACAAGACCTGCTAAAAATTAGCGGATCTTCAATTCAATCGTATAATAAACAAGGAGCTAAAAAGTAGCCTCTTAGTAAAGGATAGAGAAAGGAAAAGATATGATAAAATTCTCAGTTTGACAAGCCCCACTATAAAATAGGGAGCCCCGAATTCAATCACATAATAGGCAAGTGTTACATAAAGGAGCTAAAATCGTGACTACCATTAGCAATAGTCAAAATATATAATATATAATTCTAAATTGAACAAAACGCCGTAAAAAATGACCTTTTCCTAAATGGTAGAGATGTGTGTGTTAGGGAAAAAATAATTTTCTATAAATGTATTTATTATAAGTATAGCAATATACATATATAAAATAATGGATGATAGCATAAATATTTTCACTGTAATCTAGGTCTTTTAAAGCTATAACGTATAGAACTCATATAATAATCTAAAATAGAATAATTTCATAGAGAATCAGGGTCAATTGAGAGGGAAACAGATCATATAATAATTCAAACAGATTCAATTAATATTAAAACAGATTTATTTGATAAGGAAACAGATCAGAAAATAGACAAAAAGGTACATTTTAATATGAAAACAGATTCATTTGGTAGGGAAACAGATGCAGGTCATATGGGCACAAGATATATAATGCACAAAACAGCTTCAGTTGATGTGGAGATTCAATTAATATGAAAACAGATTCATTTGATATGTACACAGGTGCAGATAATAGGGAAACAGGTCACATAATCAAAACAGATTCAATAATATGGAAGCGGCCATGTAGGTGTCAAAACAGCTTCATTTGATAAGAAAACAGATTCAGTTGGTAGGGAAACAGGTCACATAATAAGAAAAAGAGGTAAAATTTAATGTGAAAATAGCTTCAGCTGTTAGAAAATAGATTGAGTTGATATGAAAATTCAAATGGTAGGAAAACAGGTACCGTTGATATGGAAACGGATCATCTAAACGACAAAACAGCTTCAGTTAATAAAGAAACATTCAATGAACAGGAAAACAAATTCAATTTATAAAGAAATAGATTTCGTTTTTCTAAGAAAAAAATAATAACTAATATTCCAATTGTTTGGTCCTGATTATTGAACAAGATACTTTAAAAATAAAACGAAAATTAACTGAACATTTATTTGAAAATCTTTAGTAACAATACGTTATTAATAAACTAAACAAAATATTCGAATTCTCTCAATTCCTCTTCGATTGCAGTAATTTCATTGTAAACATACCTATTACTAGCATCTCAAGCTGCATGGAGTAATGCTAAACGATCAGCCAATTTATTAACATGGTTCCAATAGATAAACGCGGCCGTTTAAGAGCGAAATACATAAATCGAAAAGCAGTAAGATATTCGCGAAAGCTGGTTTCTTCTTATCAGCATCGTTCGTTTCATAATACTTTTTTTAATTCTAAAACACGCTTCAAAACTGTATTTGGGGCATGTTCGTCTACTGCTGAAAAATGTGCTTCTGATGATTCGCGTTTATGTTATAACATCATCGTTCATGTTATATTTATATCCAAAATAGTAGTTTCTCACTTAATGACTTATCTATCTATACTCATAAATTTGCAAAACGATTGCCCTGTTTTTGCTTGCGTGTAACGAAACTGCGATGTAATGCTTTCCATCTAAGCAAAATATCTTTTCGTCATGATTAATATAATTCGATGGTATAGGGACAGCATCAAGTAATTCATTTGTTTTCTGATATCTCTTAAAGCCGACTTTAGATCGTCGACTTTACGTAAGTTTACAAAATTCCATTTTTTGTGTAAACGTAGTTTCAGAGTAATTGCTAATTATTTGAAAAAACATGGTTTTTCTACCTGTTTCATACAACACCTACATTTCACGTCTTGTGTATGATAACCTAATAACTGAGTGGCTAAAATATTACAATAGTGGAGTCCATTCGTTTCATGGCTAAAATATTACAATAAGCTGACTTATTACTCATTCATAACAATAGAGTAATAAAATCGGGAGTCACAGTTCTAAACACAGTGGAGGTGCATAAATATTTTGGAGTTATCTAGATTGGAAACTTAAATTTAAAAAGTATATAGACTATATAACAAAAACAATATCGAAGAAAATTCCATATCTGTTTAAGATATGAGAGGCACTAACTACTTGAATCGTCCAGTAAAGTACGTTATTCCCCGGATGTAATGAAATATATGTGCATGTAACTGAGTGTTCTACACAACCAAGGAATGGGTGCAATATGAGCAGTACAGCAGTAGAACCCATGCTAAATGCACTAAATTGGATAAACATATACCAAAGAATATAGTATAATACGTTAGGTTTTGTATAGAAAATATGCAATGATAACCTATCACTTATAAGAGAACGTAACATTCAACACCGAATACATAACTGTTACACGAGAGGGAATTCCATTCTGCAAATCAAAAATGTAAATAAAAACATAGATAGGTCTAATTTATACCACAATCGTATAGTAAAATACAATTCGCTAAATGTAGATATCAGAAGCAGCCCAACATTAAAGACATTTAAACATAAAGTCTTGCTTGAAGCTTTAACTAAAAATGACGAGAAAATTTCAGCACAGATTATTATTATTATTTCAGGAGCTATTAAAGCAAGCCGACTGTTGGATTTGGACATGTACAAGACTCCCTAAAAAATAGCCTCTTAGTAAATGTGATAAAGAAAAGAAAAAGTACAGAACATTCTCAATTGGACTAAAAATTAGCGGACTTTAAATTCAATCGTGTAATAGATCGTTAAACACAAGAGACTAAAAACTAGCCTCTTAGTAAATGATAGAAAAAGGGAAATATATAATAAAATTGTGTTTCACAAGTCACGATAAAAATTAGCGGGCCTCCGATTCCATCATATAATAGGCAAGTAAAGCATAACGGGGCTAAAATCGTGACTACCTTAGCAAATACAATCGAGTCAAAAGATATTATATAAAATTCACAATTGAACAAAACACCGTAAAAACTAACCTCTTAATAAATGATAGAGAGAGATGTACGTGTTTCGGAAATTTTTTGTTCGATAAATGTATTGATTATAAACATAGTAATATACAGATATAAAATAATGGTTAATGGCATAATATTTTCACTGTAATCTAGAATTATAACGAATAGAACTAGTTTGATGGAGAAATAAGTTCAACAAGCAAAATTAGTGCATTATAATATGAAATTAGCTTCAGCTGTAATGGCAAGAGGTTCAGTTGAAAGTGAAATACCCAATATAATAGACAAAACAGGTCCAATTGCTAGGGATACAGATTCAGATGGTAAGGAAATAGGTACACTTGATATGGGAACTTACAAAACAGCTTCAGCTGATAGAGAAACAGATTCAATTAATAGAGAAGCGTGTATACTAAATCGTGTACAATTTTTCGTAAGTCAGAAAAAATTGTTTGTTAAAACTTTGGTTTTTGAAAGAATAAAAGATTTTTTTGCAGATTGGAGTACTTGGTTTCCTTTAGAAGAATTAATTATCTCCAAGATACTTCATACATTTTTGATATTATCATTGTGATATAACCGACCAAATCGTGTACAATTTTTAGTAAGTTAGAATAATTTGTTTGTTAAAAATTAGATTTTTGAAAGAATAATAGATTTTTTGGGGATCGGATCACTTGGAGGAACAATTTTTCATATAAACAGTTTTTCTAAAACAATTTTTCTTGCTCAAAATAATAAAAGAAGGATCGAATTTTCGGTGTCTGTTTGTACGTATGTACGTATGATCAAAAATTTCTCGTTCCATATGAGACCGATCTGGATGAAATTTGCTAGACAGGTGTAGGCTATGAGGTCGTAGAACGGTTTTTTCAATTTTGTTATAAATCCAATATGGCGGACAAGAGCCATTTTCTTTTGTTTAGAAATTTCGTATTCAAACTACGAGGCTAAAATTTTGACATATAGTACCTTGTATTTTGCGTCGAATAAAGAAAGTCCCATGTTATCAAATTGTATAGGAAGCGGTGTTGGCACATTTCAAGTTTAACAAACTTTTCGAAATATCTTAGAAACGATAAAAGATAGGACATTTGAATAAACGTTATTGTATAGGCTACAACAAGGTCCTCCGATTTTATTTGAAACATTTTTTCCCAAATTACAATTTAACATATATACAGGGTGTTATTTTTGCTAACTTTACGGTTCATTTTCTCGAATAGGTTCGCAAGATTTTTTAAAATTTCTTGTGTCTAAAGTTTCTTTAATACTTATATTTTGATAGCCATTGTGATTCGCTTCACAATGCTACCACATATGTTGGATCTCAGTCTTATAGTTTCAAATACATAGGCCCTAATATCTTTCAAAATTCTTTATTTGGTGTTACGGTAATAGATTATTATCGATAAGATTATGTAAGGTATGTATCATACACACATTGCATATGATTGACAATTGTTTTTGCTTTTATAATCTCTCTTACATTTCATTGGATTTTATTTTCCCACGGTCATATGTCATATATTTTTAAACGAAACAAAGGACGATAGGTTTTGATACATCTCATTGGCTTATATTTTCCCACGGTCACATGTCATATATTTTTAAACGAAACAAAAGACGATTAGTTTTAATTCGTATTACATTATATATACAAGGCCCATACCATTTATTTAGAGTTTGCTAAATTTCATAGAAGTTATTTGAAAAACTAAAATATTTTCCAAAAAAATAAATAATTAAATATATATATACATATATAAAAGAGGATGTATGTATGTTGCCTATAGGCTTCTAAACCGCTCAACAGATATCGATCAAGTTTTCAGGAAAGCTTTAACATAATATAGCGGGTGATCCTCTGAAGTTTGATATAATTCGGGAATTCGGGAACACAGGAATACGGGATCACGGACATAAGGAAAAACTATGGGTTTCTAAACCGCTCAACCGATTTCGATTAACTTTCAGGAAAAGTTTAACATAGCGTAGTGAGTGATGCTATCAAGCTTGGTGTAGGAATACGGGAACACGAAAACTAGTGAACTATTATTTTTGAAATTTTTACACATCATTGGATTCGAAAACGCGCTGTTTTTATATACCTAAAGCGGGAACACAGGAACACGAGACTATGGGAATAAGAGAGGAACACGAGAATAACATATATTCTTAAAATGTTGTTAGGCCTAGTCCTTGGTCGCGGCCACAGGCCGCGGAAATTAGGGTTGTAATGCGCGACTACGGGAATAAATGAATACTAGAATATGGGAATACCGTAACACATATTCTGGAAATTTTGTTAGGCATATCGCTGGTATTTGATATCAGACATAGGTTCATTTCATATCAGACTGAGCCACATCGAAGCGTGGTCGGGTTTAGCTAGACTTATTCATAAAAATTAACTTCCCTATGTTGGTTCACGCAAAACTCGAAAACTACCCGACCGATTGATTTGAAATTTAGACAAAACATTACATTTACTCCAAGTAAGAAGAATATATAATAAAATGCACGTGGGAATACAGGAATACGGGAAAACGGGAATACGCGAACACATATTCTTGAAGCAACGTTGCATTAGAATACGCACGAGTTTTTATATACTTAATACGGGAACACGGGAATGCGGGATCACGGGAATAAGGGAATAAGAAATTTTTCAAGTTTTTACACAAAGTTGCATTCGAATACGTGCGTGTTTCTGTATACCTAATGTGGGAACACAAGAGTACGGGGAACACAAATCAAATCAAATCACTTCAAATCAGATCAAATCATATTAAATCAGATCAAATCAGATCAAATCAGATCAGTTCAAATCTGATCAAATTATATCAACTCACCTCAATTCAGTTCAAATCAGATCAGGTCAATTCAAATGAGAACAATTCAGTTCTAATCAGATAAAATAAGACAAAACCAGATAAAATCAGATAAAATCAGATAAAATCAGATAAAATTAGATAAAATCAGATAAAATCAGATCAAATCAGATCAAATCAGAACAAATTAGATCAAAGCAGGTCAAATCACATCAAATTAAATCAGTTCAAATCTGATCAAATCAACTCAGATCAAATTGGATCAAGTCAGTTCAGATCAGTTCAAATCAGATAAAATGAGGTCAAGTCAAAACAAAGCAGGTCAAATTAAATGAAATCAGATCAAAACAGTTCAAATCAGATCAAATTCAGTCAGTTCAAATCTGATCAAATCTGATCAAATCAATCTACTCAAATCAAATCAGATCAAATCAGATCAAATCAGTTCAAATCAGATGAAATCAATTCAAATCAGATCAAATCACATCAAATCGATTCAAATCAGATAAAATCAGATCACTTCAGTTGAAATCTAAGCAGTTCCTGCACAGATTAAACAACTGATAAGACTATAGTAGACAGGGCGTCCGCCTTGCACGGCAAACTGCTATTTTGTAAATCAGTCAAAAATAGAGTCAAGAGCAATCGTAGGCCATGACAAATCCGCAAAAAAAGTAATTTTCGCAATCGTAGGCATATACTGGACAGCGAAGCGGACAGCGTACTTGGCTACGCGGATTCCCGTAGGCAAGTACGGGAATGGGGGGGATTAATGGGTAGATGATTTTAAGGCCACGCAAATTTAATCTAGTGCAAACTAAACAACTATTGTGCAAATTTAGTTTACGAGTTATAAGTTCACAGTCAAAATTAATATGTTCAACTTTTGTTTCATGCCAGATATAACAAAACGTAGGACTTCCAGTATATGAAAGATGAGGTGATAATCACGTCCTCGAATTTTTGATATTATTTTTTATTGTGAATTTTAATTTTCTATGTGATATTGTTAATTTTTTCTTATAATTGTTGAGTTTTTAAATTATATTTGAGTATTACAGTAAACGTTATTTTTGTATCACACAACTTCGTCACAGCTATCTTTCTCCACGAGCTTGATGAACTTGTAAAAAAAAGTATTGCTCATGCGTAGACCTAAAGTCAATTTTCATTTTGAACATTGTTTATATAATATCAATTCAAGGCATTAGCAAAACATATAACCCATGAATAAAGATTTTACGATGCCATTTCTAAGCGACATGTATGATCTCGCAATCCATGAAAAACGGGACAATTTAGGAAGAATTTTATAGGAATTAGAGTTCGCTATAGTCCGTTGCCTAAGCCAGTCAATGATTCAGTGTAACACTAAAAAAACTCGGATTTCGTATTTGGCAATGATCCACGCAGCAATTTCGAAGCGTGTTGTTGGAATATTGTATCGGGAAAGGAACAAAATGAAAGAGACAATTCAAACAAATGTGCTGTATACATCCAACGTATACATCTTCGTATTTAATTAAACGGGAAAAGTTCAACAAGTAATTTTTGTTTTAGGAGTATATATCCATTATTCCAAATAGCCTATTAGCTTTTATAAGATTATAAAAATGTAGCCTATATCACATGTAGACAATTACATAGCACAAAACAGTTAACTATTTAATAAAATGGATATTAAAAAGAAACCCTTTGCACGCTTAAAAAACCCTTTGCACGTTTTTATATTGCAACTGTAATATTTTTATATTGCCACGTTTAATTTTGGGTGGATGGTTTTACTCCCCGACCTGATATAATAAGAGAGAATATTCTTAATGGGGTACGAAAAGATTCACTCCCGCCCTACGGTATCTGCTAGTACAATAACTACAAAATACGACTCACTTTAATATCTGCATCTACTCCAATTTATCCGCGAAGAAGTTATAATATCCAGCATCCCAACCTGTTTAGAACAAAATGTTGAAATACCATTGGTAGGGTTACGAGTGCTTATCTTATTAAATTCTACTAGATCAAACAAAAATTCAACTAAACTCTGCGCAACTCAATCAACAATGAGCATTCGAAATAAATGACGCCTTATCAAAATAATAATTGTTCACCGTTTTGTGATACTTTCATTTGAAAAACCTCAGTTCAATCAATATCGAAGCAGTGCTAGATTCTTCTATGGAGAAGTCCGTTCCTTTGTTTACAACAGTAAAATATTCCACGCCACAACTGGTAAAGAACATTTTTGCGATGAAAAATGGGTCCATCACTTCACACCTCAGACTAACATACATTCAACACAATGGACTGGAAGGGGAGAATCGGCTCGAAAAAAGACGAAAATAGTTTCATCCGCAGATAAGCTCATTGCGACAGTTTATTTAGATGGCGTGAGATACTTTTCATCGATTGCGTGGGATAATTTTCATTGATTATCTTCAGAAAGGAAAAAACAATCAACGGCGAGTACTATACGAACTTATTGTAACGTTTGAGTGATAAAATGATGAAAAAATGCTTCTGACGAAAAAGAAAGTTTTGCATTAATTCACACATCCGCTATCGCGATGGCAAAAGTCAATGAGTTAGGGTTCGAATTACTTCCTCAGGTACCCTATTCGCTAGATTTAATGCCCTTGGATTATTATCTGTTTCCAAACTTTACAAAATGGATCAGTGGTAAAAGATTTACCAACAATGATGAGGTGAAGTTTGCGGTTGATTGCTATTTTGAGGAGTCTATTTTGACGAGTCTGACTATAAACAGGGTATCGAAGCTATTGAACCTCGCTGGGAAAAATGTATCGTGCTAATAGGAGACTCTGTAGATAAATGAAGATACGTTTCAAAAAATTTTTGTGTTTTCTCTGTCAGGTCGGGTACTTCTGAGACCTCGTATATCAAAAGCACATTTTAAACTTCAATCAAAACGTAGGTAATGAAGATGGGATTATTTTTTAGAATATTTCAAACATTTGTAAGAAAATAAATTGACAACCTCGGAAGCAGACAAGGGGAATCCTTTAGTTATCTTATAGACTAAGGATTGTAAAAGGATATTTAATAAAGCATGAAACACAAATAAATATGACATCTGACAATATGATCCACCAACAAATTATCAAAAGATTTAAAAAACTTACTTACCTTCATTCAAGGAATTAAACAATCCAGTACCAAAGAATTATAATATTCTTAAAATATAGTGCCTTCCGAAAATACATAAATTACCGACTAATACAGATTTTTCACACGTAGCTACCAGTCAGGCCAATAGTTTCCTTCTGATCTTCAATAATGTTTAATTTATTTTGGTTAAGTTAGTTAAGTTTTTCAAGGTTGAAAGTCCACGGTTGGGGGTACGTCGCGCAGAGAATATTGAAAGTATATATTTCTAAGGGATTTACTCTAGATACTTGTGCGCATTTTAAATAAGTCATAACGACTTTGTGCTAGGAAATCCTTTTAATTAAATTCTACTATAGATAAATTATTTCAATGATCAATTTTTGATAAAATATAAAACCTTTCAGTAACTTTTACTTAATGTTGATTTCTAGTTTTTATATTTACTTGATGTTTAATAATAAAATATCTTCTTCTTCCGGCCTCCCCTTTTTTTCTCCATTCTTCCCTATCAATGCCACTTGTTGCCACGTATGTCCTGCTATTCTTTTGATGTCGTTTGTCCATCGCTCCGATGGTCTTCCCATTTGCCTAATTTTTGGTGGTCTCCACTGTAGAATGGCTTTGGTCCAACGATCATCAGTCATTCTGGCTATGTGTCCTGTCCAGTTCCATTTGAGTGATGCGATTCGTGTCCTGACATCAACGACTTTCGTTTGTTGGCGGATCCACTCGTTGGTCT
>WYDF02324254.1:0-14263 GCA_009867245.2 Adranes taylori | reverse complement strand
TATTGGGCATTTTGTTTTGCCGACGTTTCGCCAAAGTCTCATTTGGCATTATCGAGGCTTTTGTCAAGACTGAAACATCTAGAAATAAAATAATACTTTATTGATTATATATATACGAAGGCTGCTGTTAAAATTTTGGGATAGAAGAAGACAAAAACATCTGATCCCCTGAGCAGGGCGCATTGGGGATCAGTGAGACCAGGCTCAGCGGCGAAGCAGTACTATCCTAAAATCAGGATATCTGCTGTTCCAAAAGAACTCCAACAAAAATGTACATATAGGTGGCGTCACATTGGCCCACAAGAGGATAAAACACCTTATTACTAAGAGAAATAATCTTAAATGGACCAAGACCTTGATCCAATGCAGACCATGGGAGTTAAAGACGGGTAGAGGTCGAGCACTTACAAGATAGCAAGAGGACATCTAGCGTCACGCGGGGAATAACTGGGTATTGACTGAGCAGGAGCGAACGACGTTGAAACAATGGAAGAGGACTATGTCCAAAAGTGGATGCTTAGAGGTTGAAGAATAAGAAGAATAAGATTCTATAAATGGAATAGACGTTTTCACTTTTCACTGTAATCACTTTTACTCTAAGTTTTCCGGTTTTCTTACATCCTTAGTTAAAAATTGCTAATTTTAAAGCCCAATTGGCAAATTGCTTGCTACACCAATATTTATTTGCCAAATCTCTTTACTTTTATAGTAATTACTGAGTGTTTTATTTGATTCTACACTGTAGAACTGGGGGCTCGTAGAGTACAAAAATCAACAGTCTGCACGTGCATCAACTGTTCTTTTCTGATAGTTTAGTAAAAAAAAATTCTAAATAAAAATCTAACGTCGGTCGATGCGTCAACAGTTTTCAGACAATTAGACCTACAGTGACTATATTCGGACTATATATTTGTCATAGTACGGTAATGGTTTTTCATCGTGGAAACACGGGATTGTGGGAACACGAGAGCACATACTCAGACCATATATTCGTAATAACAGAATGGTTTTAAAACGCGGGAACGCGGGAATGCTTGAACATGGGAATTCGGGAACATGGGAATGCGGGATCACGGGAACTTTTTCGCGAAACGAAGTTTCTCGGGATCAGCTAGTTTGATATAAAAGTTTGTTGATTTTTTAAACAAATTTGTTGAGAAATGGACAGTATGGAGGGGTGACGCTTGGAAAAGGCATGTAAGGTTTGTAGTGAGAAGCAAGCAAGAGCAGCAATGGAAAGATTAAGATCTCTGTGGAAAAGGAAATTTGGGGATTCTGTGAGAATGAGAATCACAATAATGGTAGTTTGTGTGCAAAGTTATATGGAGCTGAAGTATGGAGTGTAAAAGAAAGAGCGGAGATGAAAAGGATGATGTGTAGAGTATTGGGGAGAATAATTGGAGTGGAAAAGTTAACACCGTGTGAAATAGTTTTGCAAGAATGTGGGATGGTTCAAGAAAATGTGTGATGTGGACGAAGTGGCCACTGAAGTTGAGATAAGGATGAATGGTCTTGAGGTGCAAGAAAGCTGGTGAAAAAAATGAGGAATGGGAGATATAATATGAAATATTTCAGTATAATGAATGAGGACGGAATTCCAGGGATATGACAACAGATGTATACATTGAAAAAAATTGAATTATTGTCCAGTTTAGATGTGGGAGTGAGGAAAAGGGAAACAGGTACTGGATGGATGAGAGTTGGATATTATGTAGAATACGGTAATGTATGTACGGGAATGAATTGGAGTGATGATTTTATTTTGTTGTTTGTTTCTTTTTTACGAATATTCACATGCGTTTCAAAAGTCTTAGAAACATGTGCTTATACACTGGTTTTATTTTATTAGTCTTTATACAAAATTGAAAATGGATGTCTATGTTAATAATTCAATTATTCTTAGCAGATCTAAATCTAATTTTTTTAATTTCCAATTTGCAAAGAATCCGCAGTTGTATAGTGATTATGTAGCTTTCGTTATAAGAAATTTTCCCTGACTCGCACATACTTCAGTTCTACATAATAGAAGTATATTTGAGTAACTTATTCCTTACCGCTAGAGAACATCTATTACGATATATATTCATAATAGAATATCTTTAATATTACGATACCGTTGATAAGATTTTGGTTTTTATTTCTACGCCTTCAAAGATGACTTAGTCTCCTCAAACCAATGATTGCATCTTTTAAAGAGCGTATGAAATATTACCCTGGGAAATTGCAGTTATGGATTTTTCTTTAATTGAGATTGGGACATTTAAAGCATTCTATAATACATCTATACATCTAGTTCAAGATGTATGGCGCCATTCCACCCATTATTAGTATAAGAGATCATGAGCATATTCTTTATTGGGGACATCACGCTCGTAACATTTGAAAGACTACGATAAACTCACTAAATCACTAGCCGACTGTTGCTAGATCAGTATGCTATAAAAGCAGATTCTAATTGCTCTTCATCTAATTGGTATGTAGCGTATCTGCATGAAATAGCTGCATAGGGGTTCCAATGATTTTATAGTCTTTATTCCATTTAATATCTCTATTAGATTGTTCAATGTTGCCTTATCTCATTTAGTGTGTTTTAATAGCAATATCAACAATTAATTAAGAACATCAATATCAATTTTATCTAATACAGTGTAGTGCTGGTTGCATTCAAAAACTAATAATTCATAAGACGAATTTCTTGAACACGTTTCTGGCGAATTTCTGGCGCCATACATCTTGAACTACTTTCTTTTTTAAGTTAATGGCTTTTTGTTGTAGGAACTATCCGCTTTTATTTGTTGTAACTTGCAACTAAAAATTATAATTGGTATTACGTGTCTATTAAAAATATATCAGTGTGCTATGAAGGATGTAGAAAAGGGAGAAACAAGGAATAAATGGGTGAATGATAGAAAAAAAATGTATGAGAGATGTGGATGGTCGATGAAAGAATGATATGATAGAATTGTGGGGGGAGTGGATTCTGAAATAGAGGTGTAGAGAACGATGAAGTATGTAGAGGTGCAAGAGAGGATTGGGAGGATAAGGGAAAGCAGATTTAGTAGGAAGTATAAGAAATTAGAGGTGGTCTGAATGAGGCAGGAATATTTGGATTCATACATAAGTATGAATGAAAAGAGAATGATTGCTTGGTTCAGGTGTGAGGTATGGAAAGAGAAAATAGATTTTGGATGAAATGGAGCGAAAGGTGTTGTAGTGAATGTGCAGGAATGTAAGAAACATGGGCGCACTGGACGAATTAATGTGAAGTGTTTGTATGGACAGGTTACCAAAAGTAGGAAGCGAGAAACTGGAGGGTTTGTATTGGATAGGGAGGAAGGGGATTTCATATCATGGAGAGCATAGTGGAGGAGATAACAAAAGGGCAAAATAAGAAAAAAGAAATAAGCTCACTTCTTTTTATTTCACTGCATTAGCAATTTGTTTATTTGTTTTCGCATTATGAGAACTGCTTATGATATTGTGATACTAGTTATTGTGTATTGTTTATATTAAGAATTATATATTAGGTCATTCTATTGAAATAAGTATGCCAATAATGATTTCATAACTTATCTATCAGTGTGCTTCTGAAAATTAAATACGATCCTGTAGTCTAAAAAAATGTCTTATGCGTATATGTTAGTATTACGTTTGACTTCTGCATATATGTTATTGAATTCGCATTCCACTCTTATTAAATTTGAAAAAGCACGATTTAAATGCCAGTAGAGCACACAAATGCAGGTCTTTTTGTAATCCTCTAATGGAATGTGTTTCCTTGATGTAACTGACTATTTGTATAAAAAAATTCTAAACACACAGCAATAACATTTTGAATGTTTCTTTTATTTACAACATCGGAGCGTCATATCTCTTTTCTGAGATAGTCTTGTACAGGACTAAAAAATTAGAATATTTTAATTATTAAAGTAACATATTAATGAGAGGCATACCAGCCACCAAAAGTCGTAGGTTTATACCTAATATAAAACAAAATTAACTAATTTGGTTTTATAAAACAAAACAAAACTATATAACTTTTTGTTAAATATTGAAATAAATTTATACTTTATAACCCACTTCCTTTGGGGAACGGCAGTTACTCTCCCTGAAGATGGTATGTCGCGGCTAGGTCGAGATTCCAGGGGACGTCTAAGTAATCGGCTCAGGCTCTTACACGGAATGAGCCGTTCGCTCGTGTTTAGATGGATGCCAGAGACTTATACCTCAATCTCGGAAAAAAAATGGTAGCGAGTGCATACAACAATAAAATTCATAACGAACAGTAACGATACCACCACTTTATTTAAATAATATTGAACATTATTTAATTCATAGTGAACTGCAATATAAACTTAGTTGAACTGATATGTGATAATAATATTAAATCACCCACTATTGGTTTAGAGTAATTAAACAATCAATAATTTATGAATATTTTCAATTTTTAGAATTTATAAAATATTTTACAATTATTTATGTTGATATTTTATATTTAAAAAAAAAATTGATAAAAATTTTTAAATCTAAATTTTCTAAATATTTTATATTGGTTTTGGGCAAAATTGTTAAATTTTATATATTTAGAAAAATAAAAAATAATTTGCGAAAACCTTAAAAAATTAAAAGTTTATAAAAATATTTAAAAAAATTAAAAATTAAAAAGTCCTGAATAAATTGTGGATATAGATTTTTTTCGGATTTTTGACCAAACTTTTTTCAATTTTTAAAAGTTATAAAACATTTCACAATAATTTTGGGCAAAATTGTAAAAATTTTTACATTTTTAAAAATATCTTCATAAAAATTTTTAAATTTAAAATTTCTAAATATTTTATAATGGTGTTGGACAAAATTGTTCTATTTTGTATATTTAGAAAAAATAAAATTTAGCAAAAACCTAAAAGACTTTTAAATTAAAAAACATTTAAATATTTTCTAAATTGAAAAAAAATTCTGTATAAATTGTGGGTATAGACTTAATAATTTTTAATAATGGTTTTAGGCAAAATTGGTAAATTTTATATATTTAGAGACAAATTCTTTGTTCACGCACATCATAATGTTTGCAATTTTAGCTCTAATATCGGGATTCATTGTATTGTTATTAATAAGACTCTTTATCTATCGGGATGCAGTTGTTTAGTAACATCTTTCTCACAAACGCTTCTACATAATAGTATAAAGGATTACCATCTGGTGTAGTAGGAGGCCACATTCCTTCTAATAGTAGGCCATGATTGTCTATCTTTCTTGAAGGTACACTGCCATGATATTTATACGTATTTGAGAGAGATAGACATCTGAGAGATATAGAGAATCATTCGAATGCATCAGACAGCAAAAATGTGTCATTTTTTTAGGATCAGACAAAGTCTAGACATAAACAAAACAAGTCGCGATATGAATAAAATTCCTGGAAAACGATGACATCATTTGGTATTGCAATGTAAATATTAATAATAGTGGGAATGGTATATGTTAAGCGGTATATTCAGTCCCCATCTTTAGTCCTCTTAAAGTGTTTAATCAAGGTACTGAAATAAGTACTGCTTCATGTCTTTACCGTGCATCTAAAGATTTTTATCTTTTCATATCGCGGCGTTTAAATGACTTCTGGAAGTGCCAAGGACTGATTACTTCTTCCATTCCTGTTTGAACGACATCCACGAGAAGTTGCATCGAGTGAGACTACGGACAATAGTTTTCATATCGAGCAAGTTATTGATGACTTCATCAGAGCATTTTTGTCTTTGAAATTTTCTTAATTATTTCTTTGCTCACTCAAAGCGTCTTTTCTTTCTCTGCAGTCATAAATTGACCTTTCCTAAGAATATACGATCCTTATCTGATATCTGTAGCAATAAACTTGCGAATTGTTGTATCCGACATTTGCAGTTCTCTCGTTATGGAGCGCATCGTCTTTTCTTGATCTTCATTGATGATCTCTTGGATTCTAAGTGCGATATCTGGATTTGTGCGCTCCCTGCGTACTTCATTTATGCGTTATCTTTGTCGATGTAGCCAGATCAGGATTAGCATGATACACTTTCTTCATATTGTAAACTGTACGTAAAGGGATGTTGTTGAAGCCCACAAAGCGGTTCACCCTGCATGCGGTCCAAAAATTATGGCTGTTCTAATATCGTATTCGTTTGACATATCGGCTACTATTGTAATTTAATACTTTTTACTTGAAGCGATAATGTTAACTTATGATCACCATAGAAACCAAGTTAGGAATAACTTAAAAATCTAGGAAGTCGATAACTCAATTATTTTTCTGGGAATCAAAATTACAAAACCCACTCATACAAACCTCTCTATAGATTACTAGCTTTCTTCAATTCAATGTTCCATAGGAAACTTTTCGTTCTTCTGTTGTATAGTTTATTCCTCATGAATTTAAAATTCTTGAAAGTCAGCTTGGATTTTATCAAAACTTTAAGAAGCAATAAGATTTTTCTTAATTTTCGCAGATAAAGTATTCTAGCGAATTAAAAATGTTTAACAAAAATCAAGGATTTTATTATTAAAATATACAAAAATACAAAATATAGAAATACAAAAATTAAGTTTCATCAAAGCGTCTAATAATTTGCTTCATATTTTTCGCCTCAATGTGAATGAAAATCTGTTGAGGTTTACAAATGCCTAAAATTTACACAAAAAATTCGAAATAGAAATCTGGTAATTTTCTGGACATCAACTAGTTTTTTTCTAATTCTATGTTCCATATGTAATTTTTTGTACTTCCGTTTTGTAGTTTATTTTTTTTGAATTAAAAATTATCTTCAAAGTCTCCTAATCACTACTCACCGGACTTTATCAGGATCCTCTACTTTACAAAAAGTTAATGAAACTGAAGAGCTTGACTCTTTAATATCTTTTGAATTCAATTGATTACCGTCCCGAAAATAATTTTTATAACTGTCTTAGATAAATGATTTAAAAAAATTAAAAATACTCTTAACTAATTTAATACCTAACAAAAATTAGAAGCCTCTCCTCGTCTTAAGCAGAAACTAATTTACATAAATTTCAGCAAATCTACATATCTAAATCCAAACTAGAACAATACTAACAATCGTATTAATGTATATCTAGCATACATAGATTTGGTTCACGTATCGTGCATATATTCACGTGTTGATTATTTTAATTAAATCACGAAAGCGCTAAGACCTCTCGAATGAGTTAGAAAGAGTATCAGAAACAGCAGAGAGCTCAAGCAGGATGAGATTATTTGCGCATTGAAATGCTCGCAAAATGGAATTTAAATTGTCGCATTTGTAGATCTTAATTCTATAGGGTTGAAGATATACTCGCACATAGAATGTCACAATTTGATTTGATCCGATAAGTACAAATTTACAGTTGTCAATAAAAACTTTAGTAAATGAAATCTAGAAAAATAGTGTAATGGTTATTTCAAACGTAAAATAACCAATACAGTACGGTAGAAATATTTATTTCAACGGCAATATTGGATTCTTTAATGCCCCTGGTATCTAAAAGAAACGAACCTGTCAAGTGAGGTTGTTTTATTCATGTAAAAAAAAATTGTACGGTCCTGGTATACTTTTTAAATAATTATTTTTTCGGCGCCTTGGCAGTATTCTTGTTACTTTTTAGGATCTAGTCACTTTTATTTTAAATCTTGATACTATGTTTTAATCAAGTTCTAAAATTCTAATCGGGAATTCCTTCAACGCATGCTCGTAATTCAAATTTACATATCAAGGAAACAAATATTTCGCAAGAATAACAAGCGCCGTCTCTTGCAGAATGTAAAGCACTATAGGCAGGCAATGACGCAGAAATCTGCGTTACCGACATGAATTTAAAATTTTGCACTAATATTAGTAAACATATCCTCAAAAACGTGGTGTCATAATGTTTGGTTACATTCTGATCAACACATCGAATATCTACGAAAATATGCGAACGATGAGCAAAAATATGTCGGAGAATCACCCCTAAGCATTCGCCAATATTTTTATAGATTATATCAAATAAGTAACCGGAATGGTTAATGCTTCGGACCTTACTGAACCAAAGTACTCGAGAATTGACCCCGAAGCATTCACCAATATTTTAATACATTCTATCAAATAAATCATTAGAATGTTGAATGCGCCGGGTTTTACTATGGAGGACCTATCCAGCCGTCGCCAGTTCCTAATATTTTTATTTCTTAAGTTTGGGTGTACTTGACGACTCTTAATACATTTAAAATTTTCAGTATTTGAATTCGAATAAATAAACGACATCTGGATATCAACATTCATTAATCAAATCACTATAAATCTCCATTATCAATTGAAAGAATATTTCTTTCGTTGTTTGTTAGTTGTAGAATGATACTCTTGATTCTATCAAGTAGGTTTAATTAAAAAGGCTATTTGCTTCGTTTGTACTTTGTTCTAACATTATTTTAGTCCCAGGATTATTTTATTGGCGAACAAATTGTAATCCATAAACTCTGGTTTGATTTTTGAATCTTCAGTCCTTTTGGACTTTTCATGGGACTAAAAATAAAACACTCAACTGGCATGTGGAACAAGCTGAAATTTGTTCCGTCTGTGTGAGTTTGGCATGAGACGCTAAAATAACGAGCCGAGAAATTGCAACAGTAAAGATAACATCACTCTAAATAGCCGACGGTTATTTCTCTGAAAATCTAGTGTCCCTGTACAGGATAATAGTATTTTCAGGATGAACAGGATTAGCTTGATTTTAGGTTGTCGCCATTTTACCACTTCTAAATGTTTTGTTGGGCTGTTGAGTTGTAAGTCCTATTCTATACAAGATAAACATTTAACGTTCTGAATCAGATAGGACTGCGAGCTATTGTTTTAAGTTATGCAAGTAGACATCTTAATTCTTTACTTTTAGTACATAACCTAAATTAGATATCGTGACGAAAAGTTAAATTTTTTATGCAAAATTGACTTAACCACGTTAGGATATGATCTTATAGAAGGCACAATAAATTGTTTGTATGTTGTATTTGTATTGTTGCTGAAAATATATTTATTTAATGGCATGCCATCAGGAAATATAAATTTATAATGATTAGAGTTTGCAGTATGCATACACCTTCTAATTTAACATTTATTTTATTAATCCCGATGCTCTTTACAATGATACCCTCTACGATCTCACTATGCTTTCCAAGGGAGGCGTGCCCCACTGGTTGGGAAGTCCTGATCTGAAACGATTTGATTTAGGAAATATCCATTGGCAGGAACCTGCTTTAATCTATAGGCTTACTGCAAAAGCTTCTAGAGTATTTTTGCGCTGTGGAAGCGAAACTAGTCGCTTTAGAAAGAAAAGACCTGTTTCTCGGTATATGATTTTATATTTACATAGCCCGGTTTTTCCTTTCATGTAAAGCTCCAGGAAATGATTGGCTTTGTCGCTTTCTGAAAAGACATTCAAACATTCTAAGAGCACGAAATCTAACTACTGTGTCGCCAGAACTACTTTATCAGTCGCCAGAACTCTGTCCTTGGCAGAGCTGGATTTGTCTGAGCGTACCTAAAAATCAATTTTGTAAAGGAGCTATTAAAGGATGTAAACAAGTCCAATTTACTCTATAAATAAAGAATGGTTGCAAAACAAGTTGTGCAACAAAAAAACACGTATTGGAAACGTAGACGAATACGTGCAAGACGAACAAACTCAGCACGCCGTTCAAGAAAACTATGAAGCGTTGGCATACTTAATCCACTTGATATTGTTCCATTTCTGGAACTTAAGAGGAGAGAAACTCGGGAACTCAGTTTTGGGTTTTATATATAAAAAAATAAATAAAACCCAAAACAGTACGATTCAAATATGAAGCAACAACATGGTATTCGAAAGTAAAGCAGAAGAACTACATGCGATTCTATTTGTTATCTTCCTAAAGTGAAACAGACATATCATTTTTCGTTAAAATGATCCTTTTTGACGATGTGATAGAGATATCAAACAACTATTAATTCCTAAAAATGTAATTCCTAAAAATAGAGCTTAGATTTGAATTGTACTTTGGAACCGCTGTGTTTTTTTTGTAAAACTTGCGCATATTTAGTTACCTGATGTTAAGGAATAATTTCCTTCCTAGAAGGGGAATTATTTTGGTGGTTGTTTATTGAAATTGTCTCCTGTGGAACTCATGTTTAAAATTGGTTTTCAGCAAGTTCTTTGCTTCTGAGGACACTTTGCTATTTCCCTACTCTAGTGGATATTCCCTAGTTGCAGTTCATGTTGAGAATGCCTTCATTCCGGCTACGTTAAGTGGATGTAAAAGGAAATTTTGTAACCTGAAAACATTGTTATTGTTGGAAAGATGATGACTAAATGAATGATTTTACCTATTTGAATTATTCGAAACCAAGGATATGTCGCTGCAGAAGCTTAGCATTGTGTTGTAATTATTTATTTCAACTAAAATGGTTTGATCCTTGATAAATAATGGGTTAAATTGTGTTTGAAGGATTAGGTTATGATCAATCTCTTGACGTTTGTAGATCAGCAGATACACGTTCAACAGTCAACAAATCAGTGAGTGGTAAGGGAGTAACAAGTGGCTAGCGTTTACACTTGTTATTGGCCATAGTCGAATTAGGTAGGTTAAGACAGATGTCGCGAGGGGCCCTGTGACCCTGTGAACGTAAAACAACTTTTAATATTTATTTAAGAGGAATAGTTTGTTCATTTTAGTGACTATTGAGAGGATAAGGTACATCTGCCGCGAGGTAAGGCAAGAGTAGCCTATGCGGGTATAGTATAGTCTAAGTCCGGTAGTCCCTGATAAGTCAGGAATTGAGCAGAGAAAATGGTTTTGGTAGATGTCGCTGCCGGGGAAGATGATTTAAGGGGTGGGAAACACTGGAGTCCGTGGTTACCGTTAATTTGCTTAGTAGTTGCCCGTTTAAAATTTCATTAATTATAACCCTGGGTCATTGAGATCTGATGGCCGAGTGTGTCAAGGTTTGTGTTTCTAAAGCCCCTGGAACGTTTCACCGGTTTATTTATGTTGAGTGTTGCCACCACCATTTAAATGTGTTTGTGTACCGTTGAAATTTTGTAATAGCTATTATTTACCACGTCCGTAGGTGGCGTGGAGCAAGAAACTTGACTCACTAGTCAAAAATTTGACTAGTGAGTCAAGCTTGTAAATATTAGCCAATTGGCTTGGACAGTGCAATTACCCATTGTACAAATTTCATGAATTGGTGATCATTAGGATATTCATTAATTCTTTGAGGGTTTACTGTTAAGATCGGTTCACTGTCGATCTTATATTTCTGAATAATAAATTTTAACAGTAGGCCATGCCCTAATTGATACACTCTCAAATTGTGGATACAATTAAATTATCAGTTAAATCATTAACATTTACTATGATATATATTAACTTAATACTAAGTGTAAAAACAAAAATAATCAACTAAGTTACTTGTGTCTGTTATAGGAACTATTACTGGCACGAAGTTCATTGTATTGTTATTAATAATTTTTAAATAAAGTGGTGGCTTTATTATTGTTAACTGTAGTTAATTATTTGTGTGCACGCCCCACTCTATTTTTATCCGAGATTTAGGTAAAAGTGTCTGGCGCCAATCGAAGTCAGCAACGAACCCCTCCTTCCTAGTAAGCCCTTGAGCAGATTGACTGGATGTCTTCGTGGATTCCGACCTAGCCGCGGCATAACATCTTCAGCTAGGGTACTTGTTGTTTCCCCAAGGAGGCAGGTTATAACATACAATAATATTATACAGCAAAGGCCCACTGTCGGACTCTTGGATTTTGATCTCCCGATGTTACAGATACTCCAGAAGATATAAAATTGCCTATTCTAATAATTTGCTTACGTTGAGAAAAAGTTGGAAGAAAGTTGGATTTTGAAACAAACCTCTGTAATCATTAATAAAAATATTGTAGAAATATAGGTTCATTCTTTGAATCTTGAACTCCTCAGATCTTTGAATTCGTGAGATCTTCGAATCACCGTGAAATCTTTGACTCTTGAACTACTGATATTACAGTTACTGTTATAGTTACAGTTTTGAACAGTTGGAAATATAAAACTTGGGAAAGTATATAATATTACGTATTATATAATTATATAATACTAATGATGTCTATTTAAAGTGGGCGCAAAAATGGCGCGTCACACCTCACTCAAGCAAAACTCAAGCCATTTTTATTCAACACCCAAATTACACAAAACAAGATAGAAGTGATATTTGCCTCCAGCGCTGGGGAGATTCAATACCGGCGGCAAGATGAGATCACCTATCTTGGAATTACGTTTAATCGAATGTTTAACTGGACCTCCGATTTAAAACAAACCTAGAGTTAGAAAACGAGTCAATTTAATATCTTCTCTTAGATGATGATTCCGGGGCTGTGACTCTAAAACACTCCAGCACACCTATAATACCTACAATAGCCCAATTATTGATCACTGCAACCAACAGCCAAATTCACAGTTTAATTACCTATGAACAAAGTGCTGCTCGAATGCTGCTCAGCGACACCTACTGACGTTCGTCTAAAGAAACTTCAGTCCAAATATCCTCAAAGGCGTAACGCTAAAAACAATATAATTTCCTACCAAACTATTCGCTCCTATTGGGGCACAACAAACTACTGCTTTAGAGACCTAAGACGAAATTCCCTGATCCACATGCACGAATCAAAAACTCTATGCAGGACCCCCTTGAAGACCTTCAGGAAATTCTTGAATCTATTCCACTATCCTTAAAATAATCCCCCATAGCCGAAGAGTATGAAAGAAAACAGAAAAAACCAACACGAAATAATAACAAAAGACATGTACCAATAAGAATCAATTCTACCAACAAAATCATTCCCACAAAAATCCAATCGTGCTACGATCAAGGTTTTGCAGGTTTCTCTTGATGGTAAGATGAATTCCGTAGCACAAACTACCTGCAAATAAACTGTCCACCATTGTACTAAGAACTATTCAAAACCAAGTGCAAGGCTCAAGAGAATGACAAATCGTAAAGGTTCCGAAGTATTTTCCAATATTATTCTATAAACCAAAATCCGAACGGGTCAAATCCAAATCCTACACTGTACGTGTAACAAGCACGCTTCGTGATTTGATAATTCTCCACCTCCCTCATAAAATAAAAAATCTTGATCGTTTCAATAATTGAAAATACTAAGCCAATTTTGACCAATATACTGTTTTTAGCTTTTTAAAATCCTGTACCTGTTTTTATGCTTTGATAGCCCTCTTATCCCTCTAGATTCTCTTTACAATAATACCCAATATCATAGGTCTAACTTTAACAGTAGTCGCCTAGATATAACTTATAATAAATTAGAATATTGTTGCGTCCCGTTTTAGGGAGTAGCGACTCCGGTAGTTGCTCGGAGGATCTAATACCTGAAAAATTATTTAAAATCAACGTGGGTTAAATTAAAGAGAATATTTTGGTTTAGTTAAATATAATTATTAACAAAATATAAGGTTTAGGCATGTTTACTAAAAAATGTTAGTAATTTAAGATATAATGATTACTTAAAACATTTAACTCAAATTAACTGAACATTTCTAATGCATATTTGATGAAATAGAACATTCTGGTGTCACACTGCACTGTCATGATTACTGACTCTAAGTTCTATTTTAAATTTTTTAATAAAACAACTTAAGTCGCGCACTACTTAACTCTATGACAAAATAATTTTTAATGCCCCTCAGCCAACGCCCGAAATGATCTTTTATAGACAGCCCGCAATCTTTGCTAGCTGGCACTTTCTATTTCTACTGCGTAAAATCATACGATGATTAACCTGATGCAGCTGTAGTGTTTTGTGAACACTTGTACCTAGAATTCTCAGAACTTCTATGAAATATTTAAAGATAAAATAATTTCAATGCATTTTAAATTTTCACATAAAATTTTAGTGCCTTAAAACTGGCAGCAACATAAATGTTTGGATACATAACATGTTTTTTGTTTCAATGTTGTCAAAAACTAACCTACCTTAAGACAACAATATATTTCATGCTAAAACGTGCACAGTTTATGTAAAAGTTTTATATTTTATTAACTACCTAGATTTTAATTTATTATTCGAAATGGATTAAGCTCTTTCATCAAACATTACATAACTTGTCACAGTAATAACAATTTATAATGGCAATATAAATGAGGTAAGTCTATGGGAGCAAATGCCACTAGATAAATTGGCCAATTGATGGAGACAAATATTCACCTTTCGTCAA
>WYDF02324253.1:0-26488 GCA_009867245.2 Adranes taylori | reverse complement strand
TAGACCATTATAATCATAGGGATGAAAATAAAACGGGTTATTAAAAATTTATTCAAAAGACAAAATCTAGAAGCTTTGTTAGGAAAATTCCTAGAAACAATTAAGGCGAAACGCATAAATAAATTGGCGGGAAGAAGAAGCCATAAACTTTTTCCAGCAAGCAAAATAAAAATATTAAAAAGACTAAATAAAAAACCATATAGCGAACTTATACGCGAATAACATATAAATCTCTCTTGACATCGAAGTCTTTTTTATATTTCGTAAGCTTCTAGTTTTTTATGACTATACTGTGTCTTTCTTCTTCCTCTTTTTTTTTATTTGCTCGAACGAAAGTTTTTTATTTTGTTTGCACTCTTGCTTTGCGCGCGAATTTTTTTGTGTCTTCAAGGAATTAAACTTTATTTAGCAAATTTATACTATATTCAAAATTAAATTATTGAATTGAATTTGTTATCCGATAACATAACTAGAGTATTTATAAATCCAAGTATTTTCAAGCGTTGTTTTAGCGTGTTGGAAATGTTTAAGGTAGAAAAATGACTTATTGTACTATTAATGATTTGTTCTTTTTTTATTATTCAGGTACAAGAGCAAATTCGAATTTTATAACTGGAGAACCAAAAGGACCCATTATAAAAACTCCAATTCCTGGACCACAATCTAAGAAATTACAAAGTGAATTAAGTTCAATACAAGTAAGTTAAATAAAAGTTAATACAGCATGATTTAATTAAATCTATCAAAAACATAATTATTCTAAAAGTTATTCGTTAATTCCAGAGGACGCGAAACAATTTTGTCATTAACTTTATATCTCCTAACGGTTCGCTTTAATTCACATAACGGGTAGGGCTGAAGTCTGCAAACTAATATGCAAGAGAAGCTCTTTTGCTAAATAATAATATACATGGTGTTTAATTTAAAATAGGCATTAAAATTAAAATATTTTCTAGAATAATCTCGGGATATTTTATTAAATGTAACTATAATGATTAACGTTAGCGACATCCTCAGAGACTTTTAATTCAAAGTTGCAAAATATTGTTAAGTCGGTAATAGTACAGTACAGAATCAAATTATCTCTAGTTTTACAAAATATAACAATATAAGATTGTTCCATTCAAATTTAGAAAGCTATGTTCTGTTCCAATACTTTTGAGACTGCCTGTATACATAAAATGTGTGTTATTGCTTAAATTAAATAAACATATAAAGTAATTAAGAACTGAATATAAAATGATTAATTAGAATTAATTATTACTTAAGCTGCTTTAGAGCAAGCTTTTTTTTTGATAAAACGAATGAATCTCTTCAATGCATTTATATGAATACTTGTACTAAGCTTAAGTAGCACACAAGAATACCGGATACTGCTATTGCAAAATTTTTATGCCTTTTCCGTTTTTTCTTCTTCTCATATATACATGTATGGAGCATATTAATAAGAAGATATTATGAAGAGAAACATAACTTCTAATAAAATGTATGACCTTTCATGTTGCCTGCACAAAAACTGACTACTTGTGCGTACAAAGAATAATTAAATGATATTGAATGTTGCTGGCCTAGGAGTTTAGTTTATTTGCTCTTTAAAAGATGTAATCGTTGTCATTTTTATTTACAAACGCTATATAAAATTAATTCTTGATTTTAGCAAGCTGGGTCTGTGCAATTTTTTGCTAACTATGAAAAATCTATTGGTAATTACATAGTAGATGTCGATGGGAACACATTATTGGATTCATTTACGCAAATATCATCAGTCCCTTTAGGATATAATCATCCCAATCTACTGAAGGTTTTCAGTAAAGAAGCTAATGTTGTAAGTAGTCAATGAAATAATTTGTTTTATATTGAAATTTTGTGATTCTAAACATTTTCTTATTTTTGCAATTTTATAAATTAAAATACGTTGTATACGTAAAATTAAAATAAGTTATAATTATATAATTTATAAAAGTAAAATACTATTTTTTTTGTCATTGTAGAAAACTTTGGTAAATCGGCCTGCTTTAGGAGTGTTTCCAGGTAAAGAATGGCCAACGAAATTGAAAGAAGTTTTATTAAGCGTAAGTAATAGAAAATATAATACTTATCTTGAACAACTGTCGTAAACCTTTTTATTTACTTCAGTCGTGGCTCGCTATCAGAGAATTTCTATGTAAACACAAATTGTTGAAGGAACATTAGATAGTTTGATTTAACTTTACATTTCTGAATCAATGAATTGATCACTTTCAATTTATTACGGAAGGCGAGCTTAATATACTCAATACCTTAAAAATAAAATATTTCAAAAATATTTTAAAGAAATATTTAATTCAAATTTTATTCAATATTCTTTTGAAAATAAATATTCAAAAGAATCCAAATAAATAAATATTCAAATTGATACCACGTTTGTTCTAGTCAAACTTAAGAGAAAAGTGTAAGATAGACAAACACCCTAGTGACTAAATGAATATTATGTAAACAACTTCATCTTTATTAACGAAATTCAACGAATATATACCGATTAAAAACTAGAAAAACGTGAGTAGTTTAACAATAGAAAAGAAACTCGTTTTATGTGTTACAATATAAGCATATAAGTTTAAACATTTTGAAAAGTAAACAATCTTTTAACATCTAGAGTTGAACCATGTACCAATATACAGGGTGAATCATTAGTGCGTCAAAGCTCTATATAGTCGTTAAGATAACAATATATCTAAAAAAGTTCCTCACAAAAATGTAGATATCTTCAACATACACATTATAAAATTATTTTGACATACACAGGGTGTTTTGTATTTACAGAATAAATCAAACATATGTTTTTAAATGGGACTCCTATATTTGATCACAGATTTTGATGAAGCTTATTTTGCTGGTTCATAGAAGATAAGATTGTAGAAGTTATACAGGATGAATTAAATGTTATAATCAATTTTGTATGAAAAATATTGTGTTTAACGTCCTGTATATTCTATACTGAACCAATCAATTATTTCCAGGTGTTTTTAATGTTAGTTCACCATTATGTCAATGGCCCACTTATTCAATATTACAAAAATTGTGTACAAGGCGAGTCAAAACTGAGTCATTATTTTCTCATTTTTCTTAAATGGATCACCTATATTTTATATTATGAAATTGAAGAATATTTAATTTACTTTCAGTTTCATTAAACACATCCTATTCCTAAAATCTGAGATATTCGCAATTGAATAAACGCAACTTTTAGATATTACCAATTATAAAGTTGGCTGTAAAGACATAATTGACAAGACAAATTAAAATAAATATCTAGGATTCTATTATAACTATAATATTTATATAGGCTTGAACAAAATATAGTTCATAAAAATATTTCTAATATTTAACCAATAATATCCAAATGTCCATAATGAAAAAATATCCAAATAAAATAAAAGTAACCAAATAGCCATAATAAAAAATTGTAAAAAGACAAACTAATTTTACAATATATTTTCAAAATGTCCACCTAAAGCATCAATACATCATTGTAGTCGTTTTTCACAGGATTTACTTACATTTTTAACATCTTTGTATTAATACTCTGCAACCCTTCCTTTATTCTGTCCTTCATATCATCTTCTGTAGTTGGCGGTATTTGATAAACCCGATTTTTTACATAACCCCCCATGAAAAATCCGTTTTCGTTAATCATTGTGAGAGAGCTGACCATGCCATTAGTGCTCCTCGTCCTATCCATATTTCAGGAAAATGAGTACTAAGATAGTTATGAATTAATCTAGTGTGATCCACCGGAGCTTCATCATGTAAAAACCACATTTCTTGGCGAATTTTAAGAGGAACATTTTTCAGCAATAATAGAAAATGATTTTCTAAGACGTCTAGCTAAACCTGACCATACATGTGTCCATCAAAGAAATGTGGTCCAATTACATGGTTTCCAATTCTGCCATCCCAAACATTCAAGGATCACTGGCTCTGGCTGTGAGTTGTTATCAAATGTGGATTACTTGAGGAATAGTAATGAAAATTATGCCTTAATTCCATTTTTATGAAAAGTGGCTTCGTCTCCAAACAACACAAAATCAGAGAAATCTGTTTGATGTTGGGATTTATTGTTGAGTCCATTCACAGAAAGCCTACTCAAGTAGTTCTTGTTGCAACTGTATGCGGTACGGATGAAACCTAATCGTTTGAACGTAATCGTTTCAGGTTGTCTTCGATCATTATATTTTTCTTAGTAAATTCTTTTTGAAAGCAGACAATTTTTCATTCATTCTCCTTATATACCGATGATATCTAGTAATTCGTCCACAGGAAAATTCATTTTTCAATGCAATTAAATATTTACACATTAATACACAATTTAAACCGTATGAATTGGGTATCATAGGTTTTATGGTTATAAACGCGTAGAAATTGTTATTTTAGTTTATCTAATGACAAACTAAAATTGTTATTTTAGTTCGTCATTTATCCACAGCCAACTTGTAATCGTTTACTCAATTGCACATATCTTAGAAATTAATTATTTTTGGTATAGGAAAAGCTTAATGAAACTGAAAGCAAATTAAATATTCTTCAATTTCATGAAACGGTTGGGTTGTCTATCTTTTTCTGGTCCCTACTTCAAGGTTGTCAGGTATGAATAGCTGAGTTGATACTATATATTTACACCGATCTGTTTTCTTATTGAAATATATATTAAAATATAAATAATTTGATTACCAACACGTTGGTATTAGGTGGTCTAAGTAAAATCGGTCAAGACTCGCGGTTGGCGCAATGTAAAACAGTGCGCGACAGACAATGTACGTAGTATTCAGTGCGATAGATGAGAACGCAGCTTAAGGCGTGTTTTGATAGCAATGATTTATTTCTGTCGCGGGAGACGGCAAACGTTCTTCAAGTCGGACGGCCGCTGCGATTAATGACTCGCTACGACCTTTGTTTTCCTAGACAATGTCATTTGGTCATTTGTAAACAAGTTAATAGAAGGTCAACGTGCAGTGAAGCGTATGCAATTCGAAAAATCTTATACTCTGAGATTTTTAAGTTAATAGATTGATTGAGTCAAGCGTTACTTTATGGTAATCCATGATTAGATTAATTGGAAGTGTTTTTACTTCGTTATTACCACGGATAGTACAATTGTTTAGATTTTGACTATAGTTTCAACCCTTTTAGTCCGAAAGGGTTGAAACTATAGTCACAATCTAAACAATTGTATAATACGTAGTAATAACGAAGTAAAAACACTTTCAATTGCCTAAAAGTTTTTTTTTGCCCGAAACCCTTTTAGCCCGAAAGGGTTGAAAGTATAGTCACAACCTAAACTATTGTACTATACGTGGTAATAACGAAGTAAAAACACTTCCATTTGATATAATATTTGAGTTAATATTTAATCTCTGCCCAAATTAAATACTTGTTTAATTGATTTTTAAATTCAGTGTCGCCCATATTTGACAACATATTATTGGCAGCCACAAACTTGATCAAGCGTTGATCTTCCGATTATGTGAAAGGATCACCGGACACAATGTAATTATTATATATATTTCCTATTTATTATTATCTTTACTAATCTCATCAAATAGAAGATATATTTTAGCGAGAAAGGTCGTGGCATTCTAAACGATGCGTCCTATATGCTACTAAGGAAGGTGCTGATGATCTTTTATAATAATAGGTGAAATGGCGCCATACATCTTGTACAAGTCGTTTTTTTAAGACATTTGTTGTGATAGTTGATATTACTTACCTACTAAAATTGATTCTAAATATTTGTAATGCAGCAGCAGTCAGAGGGTGTAAAAGCTTGCAACTATTAAAATGCTTGTTGTCTAAAAAGCTTTTCCTTGAGCTGCCTGCTTCTGCCTGAACTAATATTTCTAATAATCCGCAAGAGTCTATATATTTCCCGATCGCTTTGAAAAACGCACCTCAATTTATAAAAATATTATCAAATTTCGGCTTTTCACTTCCTTGAATCTGCATTGGAATTTTAGCTATAGCCAAATCATATGTCACGATAAGCTGTTTTCGTTGACATTTTTCAGAAATTTCATTCGCCATGACAAGTGTTTAATTGAACGTTGCATAATATGTTGGAAATGAATTTATCGGTGACAAATAGTCGAATTTTTGAATTTCACTATGATCTGTTGACATAATGCAATTGTAGCCCAACTACATGGAAACAGAATCTTTTCGTGATAAAGACATGGACCATAATATATCTTTATCTCTGGCTATATCTATGATGTCTTCACATGGGTCGATTGTATTACTAAACAAATCAATAGTAAGCAATTGGATATTGGCTGTCAGTTTTGAGTTACATGGTCGAATCTCTCATGAAATTCCATGGAAACGTCTTCTTTTACATGCAGTAGGTCGGCATTCTTCTGTGGCTTCATTCAGCTGAAGAGTTGCAAATTTTCCTATAGTGACTGGACTAATTTAAAAAGTTTTAATAATGTTTTTTTTTTAGTAAGTTATAATAATTTAAGACACAATGCAATATGTACTTACTTCATGATTTGTGATGAAATTATTAAAATCATCATTATATTTCTTGTTTACCACAGTCACTTTTTTATAACATGAAGAGTGATATCCTACAAAATCAACTGACTCCTTGGTTAACTCAACCTCGTGGTATGTAAAGCTTTTCTTTTTGCGATACAATAACTTTAAGAAACAATTATTAAATGTTTCATCGTCAAAACTACTTATCGAATCTTCTAAACCGCACAAAAAATACTTTTTTTCCATTTTATAAAACAAAACGTGGAAGCACTTTTGCAAGTGACTACTTGCCACTGCACGAATGCAGTGACTATAGTTTGTTACACCAAAATGATTGTCATACGGATAAATGCGCATACGCACCCTCTTTTACTCGGTTACTGTGGTACGAGCAGCTGCATTGCACTGAATAATACGTGCTTCTCTGTCGCGCACTGTTTTAAATTGCTACAACCGCGAGTCTTGCCCGATTTTACTTAGACCACCTAATACCTTCGCGTTGGTAATAAAATTATCTGAATACATATTTCAATAAGAAAACAGATGGTGTAAATATATTGTATGAACTACCTATTTATACCTCGGAAACTTGTAGTAGGGACCAGAAAAAGATAGACACCCCATTTTTTTCTTGTTTCTTGTACTTTGTACTCTCAATCAATATTGATTTCGTTTGGTTCACAAATAAGTGAAAAAGTTAAAAAAAACATGTATTACATTAATTTTAGTTAAGGGTAGGATTAACTTAATTTTATCAGGCAACCCATTCGCAATATATTAGATAATGTATTATGATTGCTAAAAAATATTTTTCATTTGGTAAACAGATGGGTAAAGGTCGATCTTAGTCGGGATCTTGTACTAATATAATAGTAAACTATTCATTTCTATTTGATTTATATTGTATTCCTTAAAGTTTTTGCATTCCACAAATATCGATATGATTCATACATTTCAATAAAGCAAATGGTTTTACATCGGACAAGACATGTTCAACTATCTACACGAAATGAATCAAGCATGCGAGAGAAACACTTTGACGCGCACTAAAATACAGACCGCCTTGACGCTGACTGTGCAACATTCGCGCTTTGGAGGTAGCGGTTTACACTGCACATAACAGTTGCGCCCAGTCGAAACACCGTTTAATAACAATATTCACCATTAACTGGTTGACCAGGTGGAACAAGTTCTTTCTTGAAACTTTCTTTTCTCAGTAGGATTTTTAGTGACCTTTTTATGTTTTATTTTGGTTATGTTGAATTTGTAGATTTCCGTGTGTTTGGAGTTATATTGGAAATATCATGTTTCATCACCCGTTACAATTGATTATAATTTTTGATGACATTTATCTTGTTTGAGGTGAGTCCATTATGGATTACCAAAAAACATTATGGTTACTCTTGGCGCTTAAATTTAGAGTAATACTGGGCACTCCATGTTTCACCACCCGTAGCTATTTAACTTCAGGAAGTCCGAATCTTTCTGACAGATTGAACGACATCTACAATACATGATTTGTCCTTATTATTTGCTTATTCGGAAGAATGTTTTGTTCAAATCCTTATGCAGAATGGTTTGGAACGTCTGAAGTACTCGGAGCCTCTTCCATGCTGATAGTGGATGTATGTATAAAACTGACAAACTTTTTCGATAAATTCCTGTGCACTTCATAGCATCACGTTCGCCTACTTTAAGTGACTTTATGCTCAACAAAGCTTTTATACCATCTGAAAGCATTTGATCTAAATGAACACTCATTGCCATAAACATGGCAACAACAATAAAATTCTTACATAACAGTGTCAGAATTTATTATTTAGAAGGCAAATAGAATAAAACTTATATATGCAGTAGAAAAGTAGTCAAGCAAGAAAACGCGCAGTCCAATACACAAGTGGCGCAATTTTTTGTAAAATATTTGAGTAAAGACTTAAGATTTATTTCTTGCACATTGTATTTTGTAAATAACTGCATAGAATAACTAATTTTACCTGTAGGTATCTCCAAACTTACCAAACGTAACGACTATGATGTGTGGATCATGTTCGAATGAAAATGCTTACAAAAATATATTCATTGCGTATCGCCGACATCAAAGAGGAGAAAATGTTGCGTTTACTGAAGAAGAGAATAGATCCTGCATGATTAATATGCCGCCAGGCGCACCTGATTTGACTTTATTATCATTTCATGGAGGATTCCACGGGCGTACGCTGGCAACTTTAGCAACTACACATTCCAAGGTAATTACAAACGTTTATTACACAAATGGGCATTCTTAGGCTCAATTAAGTTACACAATTTGTCTTTCGCAGAAGTACAGCCAGTTACTGCACGTTGTCAATTACTTGTAATAACGCTAAGAGCATTTTGCCATTGCACTCATAAATAGAATTCATTAAATAAAAACCTTCGAGTTGTTTTGTAGAAAAATTTGACATTTTTTCTAATTGTAATGAAATTTTTGTTTTTAGGCGATTCATAAATTAGACATTCCATCGTTTAACTGGCCCATCGCGAATTTTCCCAAATATAAATATCCATTAGAAGAAAATGTGAGGGAGAATGCCGACGAAGATAAGAAATGTTTAGCGCAAGTTGAGGATTTATTAGATAGCTTTAAAAAGAAGGGTCGACCAGTTGCAGGAATTGTAGTCGAACCCATTCAATCAGAAGGAGGCGATAATGAAGCTTCGCCTTATTTCTTTAAAGAATTGCAACGTATAGGAAAAAAGTAATTATATATTCCTAACTTTATTTACTCTTCCTAAGAGTATTTACTTATCATTTTGTCGGATATTTAACATTTTAACCTTAATATAACAAATTTACTGACGACATGACATACTATAACTTGCAAATAGAATAATATAAAAATTATTGAACTTGTGATGGAAGCGTTGATTCTAGAAGTTTCAGATAAATAATCAATGTGAATTGTTGGTTTAGGTTATTATTAGCTTTGTTTATTTGTGTTACTCTAAAAACAAAGAGGAAACTCTCGTGACATTACAGAGTAAATTCCGAACTGGTTCTAAATAACGGACAAATAAACGGATGAGGTTAAAACTCGTCATTTTTTTAATAAACATTCAACAGATTAATAACATAAACTTTTGTTTTGTTGCTTTTTTTTACTCCTAGTTATTGGGAGTAAGTAAAGTAGTTTACAACATGTTCTAAGAGTAAACTTTATTACAAATAAACGCAAGAGAAAAATAAACGCCACAGTTTTACACTTTTTACTCGGAGTAAGTAGTGTAGGACAAATAAACATATCTAGTATTTCATTGTGAATTTATTAAAATTCAGTTTATGTTACAAAAACATTCAATCACTATATGGATTTGATTTGAATTTAGGCATGGAGCTGCTTTACTACTTGATGAAGTACAAACTGGCGGTGGGCCGACCGGAAAAATGTGGTGCCATGAGTGGTTTGAACTCGACACTCCACCGGACGTTGTCACATTCAGTAAAAAGATGCAAATTGGTGGATATTTTCATAATCATGATTTGATGTAAGTATATTTAGCTTACTAGTTCAAAATGAGTTTAAACATGCATATTTAGAATAGTCACTGATTCGATTTGAATATTTAAAATAAATATTCTTATAATGATATTAGGCACATGTGTTTTACAGACCCCAGCAGCCTTATCGTGTTTTCAATACGTGGATGGGTGATCCTGGCAAATTATTATTACTCGAAGAAATACTCAAAGTAATCAAAAGCAATAATTTATTGGCGAACGTTGAGAAAACAGGAAAATTTTTGAAGGGTGGTCTCATAAAACTACAAGAAGAATTTCCAGCTTTATTAAACTCGGTTAGGGGTCGCGGTACATTTTTAGCTTTGAACGCAAAGGATGCTGCCCTTAGAGATGATATCGTTAACAGGATGAAGCAAAAAGGTTCGATTTTAAATACCTACTTACATATTATTTATATTTAAACAATTATAAGTTATTTCCATAATGTTTTACAATTATAAGTTATTTCCATAATGTTTTTTGCATCTGCAAATGATTGAACATTCCGGCAGATCATTCTTTCCGTATACTCCGTACCTGATTTTCAACCTATTTAATTTCATTCCCCATGTTCTCACATTCAAACTCAATCACTATCCACTTTTATGTATTTCACATAAGTTCTTTCTGTACATTCCATATCCTCCCACGTGCTCCTATTCAAGTCCAACCCTTGCATAATAATGTTCCATTACTGCTATATCAGTTTATTACATTTCATTTAGTAATCTTCAGTTTTCTTACATATACCCCATCGTATTGCCACTTATACACAATTTCTTTAATTCCGACTCTCATCTCTGTTATTATATCCCTCAGCTCTACATCTGTTGTGTTTATTTATTTAAATTATACAAAATAACCAATTACAATATAATGCGTATTCTGGTATGAGAGACTGATATCGTGTATTATAAATATGTTAAAATGGTTTATTGTAGTTTTTATAACTTTGATTCAGTTCTTGTAGGGAGTCTGTAATGTTTTGAACTCCTTTTTTATTAACATTTATTATATTTATATTTTTGATTATAGTTTGACTCCATACTGTAATGTTATATGGCTTAATATATGGGTGTTATACTGTATATTAGTTGTGCTTCATTTTGGTTTATTTTTCCACATCTCTATATAGCTCCTCTTAGTGGTTTTATTTTATTCTTATTTTTTTGCACATGGTGATCCCATTTAAGTTCTTCATTTATTAGAAACCCGAGATAGTTTGTTACATTGACTACCAAATTTGGTTCCATTCATTTCAAGTGTTAGTTCAATTTCTTTTTTGTTTAAATGTTATATATTCCTTATATTTTTAATTTTTGTATGTAGTTTGTTAGTTTCATCCATTCTTCAAAATGTCTTTTTTAACTTCTTGTGTTTTTTCCTCTGTAAAGTAGAATTGTGTCATCTGCATAAATGGATTTTTTTTATCCATTTTTCCATGCATAACTTGTATGTTATGTTTCTAATAAGATAAAGTATAGGTCCTTAGATTGAGCCCTGTGGAATTCCCTTGCATATAGTTTTATATTACTTATGAATTCTCCATTTATAGTTTTTATTTTTCTGTTTTCTAAATATGATTCTATAAGTTCATACGCAATATCTCTGATTCCAATTCTAAACTGTTTAATAGTATTTGATGTTCAACTGTGTTGAATGCTTTCCTTACTCCTTTTTTATCCCGTTTTGTATATAGGTGTTATTAATGTTTCTTTTAAACAGTTTGGAATATCTCTTTTTGAATACTGTTATATATATATATATATATATATATATATAAATTTGATGAATGCTGTTATTTATTAATTTTGTTATTAAAGGACTAATTATAAGCTGAGCAATTTAACAGTTTTGCTATCATATTATCTGGGTCTGGTGAACTATTTCTAAGGTCTTTTATTATTTCTATTATGTCATTTGTATCAGTTCTAAAAATATAGATTTTTTTCCTTGGAATTTTATAATTTTATGCTAGTTTTCTATTTCCTGTTTTGAAGATCTCGATTTTTGTGCCTATTGTTGCGAAGTGAGTGTTCAGTTCTTTATCGATTTGTTTCTCTTTAGCAATGGGAAATTGTCATATAATTTATTTTTAATAGTTTGATTTTATTCTGTTTTTTTACTATGTTACTTTTATTGGTTTTTATTTTTCTTATTAGATCATTTGGATGGTTTTTCTTGCTTTTATATGCATTTATGTACTCATTATTTGTCAAATTTACTTTCGTTTTTTATAGGACTTTATGTTTTTCCTCAATGCATTTTATAATCGTTTCATTTATCCATGTGTTATTCCTTGCTCCATATATTTTAATTTTGGTGGAATTCTCTGCGGTTTCCTGTATAATGGTGATAAATTTTTCGAAATTATATATTTCTGTCATGTTTTCTATTTTTTTTATTTTGTCACGAAAGCTGTTTTCATCCAGCATTTTTATAGTCTCATCATTATACAGACTTTAGATTTCTCTATAATAACTTCAATATTTATTGATTTGTGATTAGAAAGCGGTGTAATGTCTGTATGTATTGTAATTTTTTTGTAACATGATTATTAAAGTTATATGCTTATCCGTAATTCTTGTAGAGTTTTTATCATCGGTCTTGTTTAGTAGGTTGAAACCATTCATTTCTATTACATCTCGATATTCCCTAGTATTTTTCTCCTCTAGAAGTTTTATACTCATGTCTCCTATTATTATTTGATTTATTTGTCACCGTTCCAGTATTGTATCCAATGTGGTCAAGAAGACTGTTGTTGGAACCTAGACTGACGATAAATTGCTGTGAGAGTTGTTTTTGGTTGAGAGTTTGTTATTTTGATCTGTAGAAAGTCAATCCCGTTTCCTACAAATGGTTCCTCTTCCATTAATATGTGTGTTCTTTTAATACTAATATTGCAACTCCTCCCCCTCTCTTTTATTGTCTGCACCTATAAGCGCCTGTATATCCGTTAACATGGATATATTCAGTCACATTTGAATCAGACCATGTCTTTGTCAATACTATTGCATCTGGTTTGTTTTCTGATTTTTGATCATTACTTCTATCGTCTATTTTATTCCTCATACTTCTATGATTGAAATAAATAATATTAAAGTTAGGCCTGTTTATATTTTTATGCTTTATATTCATTATCTACAGTGAATTTGTTTCATAGTTAATCTGCTCCACTGTATTTTGATACCTTTGCTTGTACATTGCGTAGTTAAAACTATATGGGAATGGTTGATTTTCTTACTGTCGCACGTACTGTTGCTATACGTGTCGTTGACTTACGTACAGTTAGTACATTTTTCATAATTCTCTACAATGAATGGTAGCATGAGTCCCAGCACATTGTCCACATCTTCAATGTTAGGCAATTTTTAGTGTGTGGTTAAATTAGCACTTTAAGCATTGCCTGACATAAATATCCTCTTTTATATAGCGTGATTTCCAGTCTACATTAGCATATCTGTTGGGTAATTTTTTTAATGTACTTCCTATAGCCTCTAAGTAAATAATGTATTGTTTTGATTTTTTATTTGTGTTATATAAATTATCTTTCCTGAGTTGATCTATAAGTTCTTCCATAGTATTTACTTATCTAGGCTTATGCTGATTAATTTCGGATTCCTTTTTCGTGGTATATGTATATCAAATTTTTGTCCTATTTTATTGTCCTGTTTTAGCTTTATTCTTTCCTATTATTTGTTTGTTTTAAATAGAATTCCATCCTCTGATATTTTTCGGACACTTCTTATTCCAACTTACCTTCTTAGTTTCCTCTGAAGTTTGTAGTCTTTTCGATTTTATTATTATGGTTGTAACTTTATTGTTCCGAGATTAGAAGAATGTTTCATACCTGTTTGAACGTGGATATTAAGAATCAATCATCGATGTATCAACTGGAGTTGTGCGTTGTTCGAGCTGATCCTTTTGTTCAAACCAGATCTGTAAGATAGTGAACATTTTCAATCTACTTCCAGAGGGCAGATTTCCTCAGCTTAAAGATTTTGGTTTGCAGCTTAGCTCAATGTTTGGATGAAAAAATCGTTCAGAATTGGAGTAGCAATTGATGATAATAAAATTCAATAATATTCCAAATACTCCATATATTTTGTTACAAAATTTACTAGTTATCTATTAGGTTACATGTTTAAGGACAACAATCGTCCCTTCGTTAGAACTGAAGAAAATACATTGTTACAAAAAAAATATTAAAAATAATATTATAACAAAGTATTTTCTTCAGTTCTGGCGAAGGGACGATTGTTGTTCTGAAACATGTAAACTAATAGATAGCTAGTAAATTTTGTAACAAAATATATGGAGTATTTGGAATACTATTGAATTAGATTATCATCATCAATGTTTGGAAGCATTTTTCTAGGTGAAAGTGCTTTCTCTAACATGAGATTCACAAACAATAAGTACAGAAGCTGTCTCAATGATGATTCATTGTTACACTTACTAATACTGATAGTTACTAACGTAGAAGTGGATATTCCTATTTTAGGAGTTTGATAATCATCAGAGCTCACATTAATTTCTGCATTTCGGCCTACTGATAATGTCTCCTGTTTCAACTATTTGGTCTGCTGTACTTTACTGTTAAATTTATCTCAGTGAAACTTTTTAGTGCGTGGCCTTCAACGTGAATTGTCTACATATTTTGGCCCCGAGTACTTCTGAAGTTGGACAGGCCTGATTTAGATCATATAATTTTTGAACCCCCATTCCTTTTCCTGGCAGTATCTGCATAAAGCTTCCATTCGTATCTCGCACATTGTTTTCTTCGTCCTTAGGGAGTCTTAAATTTTTTCCCGAATGTTCTAATTCCTTAAGTCATTTCTTTTGCTTTCTCTGATTTATTCCGCCTTATTATTGTATTTATTTTTTTCACATTACCCATATTAGTTTATATCCCCTCCTTTAACGATTGCCCAACTTACCATTCCATTTCTTCTTCTCCATTACTTCAACTTCATTTTTATTGTATTTTCATCTCGAATAGGGCTACCTCCAATAAATATTCCGCTTCCCTTAAGTATCTCGCACCTTTAAAATAAACTGTTGATATCTCGCATTAATAGAATAAAACATGTCTATTATTATAAAAACAAGAAAAATATTTCTAGGAGTGCAAAGCGGTGGATGTGGTGATTTATCAATTCGTTTAAGGCCAGCGCTGATATTTGAAGAATATCATGCTAATATATTCTTAGACGTATTCCGGCAAGTTTTGAAGGAAACGAAGTAATATTTGGATCATTAAGTTGCTTTATTAAACAATGAAATATCTAAACCCAGTGACAATAATGCTTGATGGTAATAATGTATTACTTTTTAATTTTATGTTATGTTTATTAAAATATTACAGAATAAAGTCCTTTCATTCTTTTATGACAAAAAAGCTTTTTTAAAGATTTGTAATATTACTACAAGTCTTATTTATATCTATTTTGTCTTTTGTTAATTATACTTTTATTAATATGGATAATTTCTCATAACTTTTTATATATTTGTAACTGTTATTAATATTAAATTTGATCAAACGTCTTCCATAACAATACAGTGTCGTCTTTGTTTTGTGCATTTAGATTTTCTTTATATGTGAATACCATATTTTGCGTACAATAAGAAGCAATTTTCTTTCGAGAAATTGTGTCGAATATTTAGGTGTATCTTATACTCGAAATTGATATTAAAATGGTCAGTGTTTGATTTAAAATTCCCGCCAGTCTTATAAATGCATCGTATCTTCGATGGCGCGGGAAACCTATCGCTATCTGGCCACATTAGATACAACTAGCAGTAGCAACGCACCGATGCGATATGAGATGAGGGGGTTCACAAGCATGCTATATCTGTCTCCCTCCCACCCCACCGTCACAAGCAATTGAAGAATTCGAAATAATATTGTCTAACCTACGATGCGTTATTGTAGTCTTCGGTGCCAGTAAACTTGAATTGAAAGTGATTTGTAACACTACAATATTTTTGCTAGTAGCTAGTTTCGTCATTCAAAAAAATTGCTTATAAATTAAGGTGCGTCTTGTAGTCCGTAGAGTCTTATAATCCGTAAAACATGGTAATTATATGAATAAAGGAACATGTAAGATTTATCAAAATTAAACATGATTGAATTATTTTCAAGATATTTTTAAAATGTAAGAAAATGTTGTATACATTGTTACACTATATATAACACAGTATATAATTGAAGCAATACTTCGTCACAACAAATGTGCAACTAAATAAATAGTCATCTTTTTTAAAAAATAAATACAGAGTTAGTCATTCCATGTTCTAACTTTGAAGACTGAACTTTTTAAAACTTGAAAAAATATTTAGAAATTATAGATTATATTTTAGAAATTAAAAATATTTAGGTAGCTGCGAGAGTCAGCGATAATTTTTTCCATAATTATTTGAAGCTAGATTATTTGTTATGGAGCTTTGTATGGCAGGGACAGTGTTTGTTATACACACTTGTTAAATTCATTTACTGTTTTTACAATGTAACAATTTTATATTTAGCATGGGTAATAGAGCGATTGTTTCTTCGAAATTAGTCTAGTCAGGGTTTGCTGAACATTTTTTAATATATTTGAGTATTGGAACACAGCTTTTCATTTATTGTTACATAAATAATAGCATAATTTATAAAAATATGTCTGTAAAACCACAATCGGTTGAACATATTCAACTTGTGAAACTGTTATTATAAAAACCTCCTACTAGTAATTTTTAACTTAATGTGATTTTCCTAAACGGGATCTTTTGCACTGTTGATCTTTTGCACTTATGATTTTGCGCCGTGTAGATTGACTTACATTGTTAACTATTTCATACAGCTATATCTTGTAACGAGATCAAAGAATGTCTTGCATACTGTGCTATAGAGTTTTTTGAAAGCATCTAACTTTCGTCGATTTGAAGTTCTAAGTTTTCAGATCTCTGAGGCATTGACAATTTCTTTGCCAGTATTGACAATTTGATTTTCGGTTTATAGTTCTCCGTTTTGGTTATTAATAATAAACAGAGGTAAATGAATCGGCGTGCAATTTGATCGCCATAAACTATGCTTATATTGAGCCAGTTCCATTAATTTTTGTCCATAATAATTACTTCTATCTTCTTAGGTCTTTAGTTTGAATCTCTCAGTGATAATTTCTAATTCAGTTATTAGCCTTCCAAACTCATCTCGACTGCTGGCCGATAAGTGTCGCATCCCTTTGAAGAATACGATAGTGACAGATCACATCTTTGAATTACTTTGAATCGTATATTTTTTAGAGAAGTTGTTCTCATTTTTGATAATGACTTGAATTTTATACTAGTGGATATTTTCGAATGATTTTTCGTAACCTGCGAACTATAGAAATAAAGGTATATAGTACTCACGAGCATTTAGAATCCAATCTCGGATATCTCTTACTGAATATATAAAGTCTATATATTCAGGCGCTATTTACCTGATAAATAGTGTTTTAGTCGAGCTTTATGTAGATAGCAACATGAGATATGACAGCGATCAGTATATCTTGCATTGTTTTTATGTGTCATATTTATATGGAGGAGTATTTCAAATTATATTTTTGATACGCTATTGATGTACGTTGTTTCGTTATAACAGTAGCTGTAGTCCATTTGATTTATCCACAGAAGTAACTAGTCGAAACAATAATATTTTAGGTTTAGTTAATCTAGCGATTAAAAATTTCTCTGGGCGTTTGCACTATTAGTAAAAAGCTGATGTTATATGTATTTGCAGCATGTATACATATATGATAAATGATTGATAAACTCCAGTGAGATTTATAATAGTTCATACAGGCAGTCACATAAAATAACAGCAACTGTAGTGTCTTTCTTAATAAATTTGATCATAAATGTCAGAAAAACTATTTTCATGTTATGTATAATTAAAAATATTAATCAATATATACTTTTAGAACTTTTTTGTTTAGCACCACACTGTATTTATACTTATAAAATAAAACAGATTTTGGAACTAACGGTTCTGCAAACGATGTCTGTATGACAAGTTGAAGTAATAATTACTCTTATAATCGTCGAGCTGAATAATAAGTTAAGTATTCGATGGATAGAAATCGATCATCAGTAGTCATCACTCTTGAAGTGCCACATCCGTTCAACGAATATTGGCGTTAATGAATAAATCGCCGTTTTGAAAAGTGCTGCCCTCAATCGCCCCAAAAACGTTGGATGGGCTTAAGGATAAGCGTGAACGAGATTTAATCGATACCTACAAATCACGCAGAAGGTACTATAAGTGAGTGGAACTAGACGCGTGGTCACAGTTTTAAATTAAATACAACGCAATGTAGGCCATTGCCACGACGCTATTTCCTCTTGAATTGAATCTGCAGGCATGGAACTCGTTGCCCGAATCTGTGGTTGCCTCAACTTCGGTTAATGCATTTAAAAATAGCCTAAATCTCTTCTATGCGAACGAAGATCAAAATAGCAACAATATGTGAATCATGTTCTCTTTCTTATTTTTTTTTTTCATGTAATTCATAAGTAAATACTTAGATGTTGTATATGTCATTGTTATATATCGATAAGATTATATCGGCGGAAGCCGCTCTCTTATCATTAAAATAAAGTAATAAGGTGCAATTAATAAAAAATAATATTGAACAAACCAACTTTTTGTTGTGCTAATATACTACTATCTACTCAAACAACATTGTCTCAAAACAATATGACAAAACCCAGCTCAAAAAATAAAGGCTACATGTGCAATAAATGCAACAAAACTCTCAAAAAATCATTGGTATACTCCATTCGCTGCACAAATTGCCTCAACTGGCTCCACCAAAAATCTAGCAATCTATCCATAGATGAATTCCAAGAGATAGGTAATAATAAAGGAAAAATAATTGAATTATCTCACCGTTGGTTGTTTAGAAACTACATTCTAGTTTACATAACAGAACATGTTTAGAAACTACATTCTAGAATATGTGCATACAGCTATACAAGCATAATTCATTTAAAACGAATTTCAAATTGATTATCTAAGCCGAGGTGATCGCGTGCAGTAGAGCGATAGTCTGAAACTAATGCAATGATTCTACATGTAAATAGAGGGTACTGATGACTGTTCCACCAATACCGGAAATGCATCTACCATGACCCGGCTTTATTAAATCAATTTGAAATTCCATCAATATGCAGTTTTCGTAATAATTAACACACTTAATTTTCAATAATAAAGAAAGATGGTGTTGCCAAAAATGTGATGAAGATACATCAATTGACGTAACGAGGACATGAACTGTTCAGTAAACGGGCCTTTAATATCCTGGAGTCTAAATAAAAATGTTTTCACAAACAAAGACCTAATGGATAAACCGGTATACATGGAGAAGAAGTACATTGCATTGCAACTACAAATTGAAGACAATAATAAATTTAAAAATTCAATTCAATTACTAAAGGAGGAAATAAATAAAAAAGGACACTTAATATGCAATATAGAACAAGAAGTCGTGATTGCACGGAAAAATCATATAATATAGCTGATGTTTTCCAAGCTGGTGAATCTGAACCCAACAATATATCTGAAAGAATTAATTTTGACCAAAACCTGGCAAAGAGTTTACTTTCTAGAATGGATTTGGGTGACCTAGAAATTAAGACAGTCAGAAGGATAGGCAAAAGAAATTGGAAGAAATTTAGACCACTTCATATAAAATTAAGCTCTCCGAACGATGTCTGGAAAGTTCTGAAAAAATCAAAATCAATTGCTAGTAGTAGTATGAAAATATCATGGGATCAAATAAGGATGCAAAGGGAGGAATATAAATCAGCACTCAACGAAATGAAATCCAAAAATACATTAGGTTCCCAAGATTGGGTTATCAAATATGTATATTAATAATAAACCAGTAGTCACTAAAAATAACATCAGAAACCAAAAAAACTAAATTGCACCTTATTAGTTTATTTTCAAAATGTAGGTGGATAAGAATCAGAATTAGAGAAATTCAAAATAATATTAATACTTGTTCATATGATATACTCATCCTTTGTGAAACCTAGTTAAACAGACATCTTGGACACGGAATTCATCATTTCCAACTATAAAATCTTACGTCAAGAGTCAAGATGGAAATATCCATACCAGTAAGAAAAGGCGAGCTGGGGTTTTTATAGCAACCAAAAATTATCTTCAGGTAAAAGTAATTACATGTTCAACCAACAGAGTTGAACAAATATTTATTGCTGTTCAACATAAAAAGTGCAATAATCGGCTGTGTGTATCCCGCCAGCATCAGAAGATACCATATGCGAGGATTGTTCGGTAACTACGTGGCCTAACACCGAAATGACGCGAATTTGCAGGAATCTTCTATATCATTCTATAGAATGATATAGAAGTACTTTCATTTGAAAGGCTTAACACCAACCGAAATCAAAGCAGAGCAGGATTCAATATTATTGGAATCCGCTCCTTCATTTTCAATGGTTAAAAATTGGGTTGCTGAATTTAAGAGTGGTCGTAGGAGCACAAATGATGAACCCTGTAGTGGATGTCCAAAAACGCTTCTACCCCGGATATGACTGAAAAAGTCTACCAGATCGTCTTGGATGACCGTCGAGTAAAAGTGCGCGAGATAGCAGTATCTCAAAGTCAGCAGTATCTAGTGGGTATCTTAAATGACGGTGTGCACAGAATTTTAACTGAAGAATTAGAAATGAAATAATATTCGGCGCGTTGCGTGCCGCGGTTGCTCACACCGGACCAAAAACTGCATTGTTTGAGTGTTTCTCGCGACCTTTTGGCACGTTTTCGCCGCAATCCGAAGGACTTTTTCCGCCGTCTCATAACAGCCGATGAAACCTGGGTCCACAATTACACTCTCGAAACCAAAGGACAGTCCAAACAATGGGCACACAAAGTTCTCCGCCACCAAAGAAGGCAAAAACAGTTTTGTCAGCAGGAAAGGGTTTGGCAATTGTGTTTTGGGATTCTCATGGAATTATTTTGGTCGACTACTTAGAAAAGAGGAAAACAGTAAATGGCGAGTATTATGCTAATTTCTTGCAATAATTAAGCGACAAAATCTTTTGCAATAATTAATCGACAAATGCTTTTTCATGAGGATAACGCACATAGCCACAAGTCTGGGATTACAATGGCCAAAATTAATGAATTGGGATTTGAATTATGCCTCATTCGCCCTATTCCCCAGATTTGGCTCCCAGCGATTATCATCTGTTTCCAAATCTGAAAAAATTGCTCATCGGTAAGAGATTTTCGTCTGATTCCGAGGTAATCGCTGCTGTAAATAGCTATTTCGAGGACTTGAATTCATCGACCTACAATGAAGCCATTGCTAATTTGGAATATCGTTGGAATAAGTGTGTTGAGCGAGCAGGAGACTATATTGAAAATAGTCTCCTCAATATTGTGAAAGTGTAGAGGAAATCTATCAAGAATATAGTGACTGACTTTTGTTTGGTAGGTGACTTTAATTTACTAGAAGCAAGATGCGATTACGACTCTTGGAGTATCGGTTCAATGTCCAACCGCAGTAACTTTAGCGAAAGCTCTATCTTACTTGAAGTTTTTCCAATTAATATTTTTGCCGCAATTGAACTCTACGTTCCACAAAGCAAAATTTAGATATCAAATTCCCCAATATGGTTCAATAAGGAATTAATATCACTTGTAACTGATTAAAAGAAAGCCCATAAATTTCAAACCTTCGCTCGCAAGATAAGAATTTAGCGACAACATGTTATAGTAACTACATCGAGAAAGTGAATAATTCTATAAATGCAAATCTTAAATATATTTGGAGATTTGTAAATAACAAGAGAAAAACATTGGGATTCCAATTAAGATATTCTTGGATACACAAACCGCCAATAACGGACGTGACATCACTGAATTATTTAGTAAATATTTCTCTAGTTATACCAATAGGAAATGTGTATATAGGATGCACTATATCAGATACGATATTGATATATTCTGGATTAATGAAATCCTAGTTTTGGAAGAATTAAATAATTTAAAATTTGACCCTAGTATTGGTCCTCATGGAATATCTACTCGTATCAAAATAATGTGCAACGATATTATGTAAACCAATCTCTCACTTATCAGGAGGAATATAGCAGATCTTTGTTTTATACAGATGTTAATCGATGGATCTATTAACTGTGATACTTTATTAAGCCAAATCAAATGGAAAGTTCCTCAAAGAGAATTAAGATCCACGAATGAATTCCACATCAACATCCATGCCATCAACTACGATAAACATACCCTTCCCAATCGGGGGTCTCTCACTAATAAACCAATTTGATCTTAATGTCTATTCATCGGCTTCCAAATTTAAACAAGAAGCCTACAATATAATGGCTTGAGTGTTAAATTTAAAACTGATATGGTCTGTATAGTTTTATTAAGTAACTACTTATTTAATAAAACTATATACCCGTTGATATGTATAAATAAATAAATATAATACCTAAGGTTGTAAAAAATGTGAAAGTAATTTTAACGCTAAAATATTATGTAAAGGTTCTTACATTTTTTTTAACCGGAATAAGGATATTCCACATCTTATTTCCTAGCTCTTTCTAGTTTTATATAAAATTACGTGAATCTTTTATACGACTTTATGTGTCCATTTTTGGATCTATTTATTTTTCCAGGTGCCTCCTTAGAAACAAAACAGTTATTTAAGTGAAAACTTTTATTTGGTTCAAAGGATATTATATTTTAAAATTTATATTAAACATCAATATATTTGAAATATGTTCAAACATCTAATATAAGAGCAATGGTACTACATTCATTTAATACGCAATTAAATATTAACAAACATTAAAACTACTTGTTCAAAATTTAACAAATAATATAAAGTAAGGTACAAAGTTGAATCGTTATACATAAAGACATGTAGATGGAATGTGTATTCAATATTTGTGTTGAATCATGTTAGACGTGTTTCGAAATTCAACAAACAATCAATCGCCAAATTCTAATGCTAGAGTATTATAGTAATATATTTACGCGGAAATAAAAAATTGAAATCCTACAGCACTAATAAAATTATGTTAGATTTTATGTTATGTTATTAATTGTAATTACTTTCATAGTTTTTATGTCCCAGCCCATGTTGCAATTCAGGAGTCGGAATCTGCAAAAAATTAACAACTCCGGAGGTTTTGAACATGTTTGATGGTTTCCAACTCTTCTTAGTTTTCCTAAAAACACGCTCTGAAAATAAGTCCTACATCACTTGAAGGAAAACGTGTAAGCGAGTTATAAAACGTTAAAGGTGACAAATGTGGAAGTGAAAATGAATATATAACTACTGAGAATGAAAATGATGTGCATGTTTCCAGTGGTTGAAACGATAAACAAGTACCAATGTATGCCAATCATCTGTCAGCAGGCGCCCAAGTAAACATTGTAACCGGAGTACTAAAACACGTGTCATGATCTCGGTAAATTTAGGAAAGGAGTTTGTTAGATTAAATGTAATATGCTTTCCTACTTTTTGAATAAGTAACAGAATATTCAGAGGTTGGTACTGGATGGGAAATGATCGATTATGGATCTAAACAAGAACGACGTTGTTCATAAGTTAAGTGGTTTTCTGACAGACGTAAATATAGTTTCTGGTCTTCTAATATCGAAAACATGCGAAAATATGTACTCGCACTAACAATCATAAAATGATTTTGATGTGTTTATTTTTATACTATATGCATCAGCTATTTATGAATCTAGTGGACAGAAAAAATGCGTAGAATAAACATAGGTTTTTTTTCAGAAACTGTCAAAAATAGTTACGAATTTCTAAGAGTAACTCTATTTGACATTAGAAGCCAATGAGTTCACCAATTTGCTCTTTCATCAGGAGTATGGGAACCATTTATAGAAAACTGTTACACTCTAGATTTTAATATTAGAGGATGCACAATCTGTGTCTATTTCGTATAAGGTTTTAGCTTGATTTCGACGTAGGCATAAAATATGTTTGCAATAGCTGCTCATAGATTTATGCCTAGAAAAGATAGTTGTTATCTGACAAGATATTCTGTGGGTTTATTTCTGAAACTGTTCAGTGCTTTATTGGTAGTCAAACATTTGACTTCACTAGTTAACAAATTAAATTTTTTTCACCCGCTCTTCAAAACTGAAAACCATGAGGCTGCCACATCGGGCAATAAAAGCAAAACGAGGTATGCTTTGCGCGGGAAACAAAAAATCAGATATTCTAAATAGTTTCGTAACTTTGTAAAAATTATATATGCCTGATCGATGATCTGTCAAAATTGTTTCAATTCAAATTGTAATAATTAAGTGATTAAGAAGAATGAGCTTAGTTTTGTACATTTTATAGTTTTTTATTCTATTTAGTTTACTAACTAAATTAATTAATGTGATAGCTGTTGCATTGATCTAGATCAAGTAAATGTTTGATTGCGCTCGACGAAAAGTTAAGAAAACTGGGTGGTAGAAATTAGTGATGCAAAAAAAATTCTGCATCAAGCGCTAAATCTAACCTGAATTTAGAAACACGATCAAAGCATATGGAATTCATTTATTACTTATAAGAACTATACATTTAAAACACTAAAATTTTAATAATAATAACAACTATAATAATAATATTTGTGGACAATCTTTTTCTTTTAAACAAGCATATTGCGTTCTATTTTGATTAAGATTTGTACTTCGGTTTGAACACTAAATTTAAAATATTGCAATACAATACAATAATGATATTGATTCGTAGTACCATTAACTGTTTTACATTTGGTGTAAATAGGTAACTAACATTTATAAATATATTTTTAAATGTATATATATATAAGTGAGATTACAATGAATCACAAATAAAAAAATATTAATGTGTATATAATTCAGTTCTTATTTATATATAAAATGAAATTCGAGTCTAATATATAAATATTGTTAATATCAAATAACGTCTTAAAAGACTTTTTTTCCTAATATTGTATAAATGTCAATATTGACTCACAAGAGTTGAGACTTAGATATTGGCTTTAACGCTTAGACATTTTTATTATAGTATAGTAGCCTTAATAACATTTGAGTAAAGATGGTATATACATATATAAGCAAGATGTTAGGAATGAATCATTTCAGTCACAATTATCGTTTATTAGTTAAATAAACATAATCGGGGCATTTTCACGTTTGCCTGAACTCCTTAACATATTAGTTAATGCTTAATATATCCGACAATAAAATCTTGCCGGAGAATACAATATAATTATTGTTGGGAATGTGCGAATTGTTCCTTGAATTGAATCCTTGATATAGCTTTAGTAGAGCTGCTGCTATCTAAATATATATCAAGGTCGGAAAGAGAGCTGATCACTGCAGATGGAGTATTACTAAAAATTATTCAGAAAATATCACATCTAGGTGCTTAAACTGAACTTCAAATTCAAACAATTGCAGAATAAAGCAATTAAAAAGATATGAACTGATGATAATAAATTAGCCGCTACTCAACTGAGCTCACGGTCAATAAGTACTTTTACATCTATGGATAGATTATCTCAAACCATCAACTCCGTTCGGATATTGAAAAGAGCAGACTACCTGTCTACCGACACAATGTTATTCGCCAAACCTATTTTCTATACTTTATTTATCAAAATTAACAAGAAAATACTTTTAGCCGTTAGTTACTAACTTTTACGGGAGCAGTGCAATTATATTCCTTTCAATTCGGCTCTTATAACTTACTCCCACAGTCAACGCAGAAAAGAAAACGTTTATATCTAATTTAAATTTTTTTAAGGTTCAAAAAATTAATTAGTATTCGCAAATTTCTATAAGTCGATCGAGTTTTTTATCCTCAACCGGCATAAAATCGGCAATTTTAAGGATGTTTTTCATGTATATTCTCTTCCAACATGAGCCCAATGGGCCCGAATTAAGGTTTTTTGACTGGAAGATTCTACTGGAAACAACGTACGATTAAGAAATAGGACAAATTTGATTCTTTATACAAACGCATAAAATGATGCTTCCCAATTGTGTAAATATTAGCAAAATGTAAGTTTTATTGAAATTAGGGGTGAACGAAGTTTTTTAACCCTTTACAATTTTGAGGGTTAAACAATTTTGAGGGTTTACAATTTTGAGTCCAGACCCTTTAGAAGTTTCTGTATAGTATGGAATTTGTCGGAAACTAATACTGTACCATAGTATGTTTGCAAAATGTACCCATCTGTTATACTTTTCACGTCAATTACATTATTAGTGTAAAGTGCACAAAGTCAGCGGGCCAAAATATTTAGTGACCTGCTTTTTTGGAAAAGAGTACAAAACTGTATTTACATATAAATGATAGCAAAAAGTGTCTTTTATAACATATTCGCAGTGCCATCTATACTCATTCTAGAG
>WYDF02324242.1:0-14263 GCA_009867245.2 Adranes taylori | reverse complement strand
AAGCAAGCAATCATCGAAAATTGCGAATCATATATGAGAGACTACAAAGGTAGAAAAAATTCCGATGAACATTTGGGCAGCACGCAGCTGCAGTTTGTGGCAATGGCAGAGCTGGCCGTGACAGAGTCGCGGCAATCTGGGTATATCGCTAGTAGCGGCAAATCCGCAGCAATTGGGTCATATCGCTGGGCGCGGCAAAGGCATGGTAATTAGACCATGTCGCTGGCCGTGGCATAACCGCGACAATTATACCGTGTCGTTGGCTGCAGCAAAACCGCGACAATTAGACCATGTTGCTGGCCGCGGCAGTTAGGTCATGCCACTGGCTGCGGAAAATAGACCATGCCAACATGTAATTTAGAGTTTCATGACATTGGTCCTATAGAATCTGAAATATTCAATATGCATCAGGCTGCAAACATTGATACACGTTATCAAATTTTGAAAATATTTCCTTTAGTTAGAAAACACATATTACTAGCCAATAAAATACATATTTATGCATACATTGTTTTATGAGTTAGTGATGATTCTACTAAAATATCAAAACCAATGTTTTATTATGTAGCTTTCTCGTTGAATGCTTCATAAAATTGTTTCATATCTTCATGAATATAAATAAGGAAATCTATTTACATTCCAATAATGCATCAGAACGTGCTTTTGGTTCGCAGTTTTGCTGTAGCAGCTTTTTATATGAAACAAAATATAGCTTTATTTTTTATCAATTCCAATGTTTTTTTATTGTACGTTTGTATTTCTGTTTCTTTTGTCCTTTTTTTTGTAATTTCCAGGTATTCTAAATTTCTTATTGTTTCTCGTTATATAATTACGTATGAAATTAGAAAATAAATATCTATGTTAGATATAAACCAGTGTTAATTATGAATCATAAGAATTATGAAATAACAAACATGTTAAGTAGATATTAATTTATTACCGTCCTGATTTCACGCTTTTATTTATATAAGAAACGAAATTCTGTATATCAATTGACGTAATTGCTAAAATGTTGTGTGTCATAAATATTTTTTAATTAATTGAGATTTCAGATTTTATTAAGAAACCATTATTATTATTTATTTCATTGTAAAATTCACAGAACACATGAAGAAAAAAGCAATTAATGTGACACCACCAAATTTTATGTCCCTCGAAATTCAAGAAGTTAATTTTAACATTAAAAACTCATAAAATTTAATTTATCATAATTTTTAATTCTTGCTCCAGAACTTTTATGTCAGTCGCAAAATCATATAAAAACTCCTTACTCCTAAGCATAGCCCTTCATTTCTTCGATAAAACTAGTTCACTTCATGTCTTTAATAAAACTAGTAGAAAAGAAAAGTTGCCAGTTTACTTCATTATTCATTAGAAGAATTCATATTGTTAATTTTGTTAGGCGCTAAGTTTTCTCGTTAAATTTTGGATTTTTAACATTTCGATATAATATTGTCGCGAGGCAATTTGTCCTCGCTCTTTATTAGTTTCATGATAGAAAGTTTGTACACTTGATACCTACTTATAAATAATGTAAATAATTTAGGAAGGATAGATTTTATGAAAGGTTATTATCAGTTAAGCATGTTGTATGCTAGTTGTAAAAAAGGCAAAGGGTGCTAACACTTGGAGTTTTATTCAAACGTCTATTCATGAAATAAAAGTTAGTCTAAAAATATTTAAAACATCTTACTTACATGTCGATAAGAAATAGAATTTTATTTTGGGAATCAAAGATCACTCTTACTTTTACCGACGGAATTAAACGTTTCTGTTGTTATTGATTATAGAAGGGGTGATTATAGAAATGAGCTAGATAGAAGGCATGGCTCAGAGAAAGTCGGCGGATGGCTTAACGACGGTGATCTAAGTGTATGATGTCTGAGCGTCACAGACAGAAGTAGGAAATCGATATTCCTTGGAGACCGTGCCGTGTGTAATTATGCGTACAGTGTGTAATTATGCAGTCAGAATTGGTGTGCAGTCATATTTGGTAAAATAATGCAGCCATGATTGGTATAGAGATAATAATGGCTGAAGGTATTTAGTGAAATCTGGTGGGAGATTATAAAGTGAAATACATAGTAATGTTAAAAAATTGAAAATTAATATAACAGGAATTAAAATTACTGAATCGATATAAATTACATCCTGTCGGCACAAACCATCAATAAAAATTCTACATCCTCGGTATTCATCAACAAAAATTCTATTATCACGACGTTTCAATACATTTTTACACCTTCGCGGATATCTACGAAAATCCTACCATAACGCTAGCATCTATAAAGTCCAACATCTGCCAATGCTCTATTCGACTTTCATCTAAGTGTTTTTCAACCAATGTTCATTTATTTAATCCAGTCAATATTGAGCACCAAATCTACCACAAGCGTTTGGTGCTAATAGATGTTGAATCGCGAATAGTACGCAACATAATTACTCTACTAGCTATCAAAGTGAAATTATTTTGCAATCAAACTTTATAACCCACTACCTCCAAAAGTAAAGGTTCTCGGTGATAAGGATTTTGTGATCACTGTCAGAAAGCTTTTTAGAAAATCGACGAGCATTTAAGTTTTAAATTTTTTAATTACAACTTAAATTAAACCTACACTTTGCCTATATGTGATATTAAATGTATTATGTGTAAATAAATATCGCTAGTAAAATTTTATTGTGTTGACTCCATCACTATAGACGTATGTTGTATTTTTTGTGTAAGTAATTTGATGCATCCTGTACTTCTATTTTATATTAAATAACATTATCACTCACGTATGTAAATCGTTATTGTTTATAACATTCTTTGGGTAGATGTCACGTAACGACTCTCTTAACAATAGTGTAAGTCTTTACGTCACAGTCTGGTCGTGAGACCGAAGTAAACTCAAAGTGCCCAGAATTCCGACCTTTTGCATCTGACTTGCTATTTCTTCAGCTTTAGCCCCGCAAGTCTGTATGGTTTCTACTATTTTGTTATATTATTAGTTAATTGAAAACTGTATTACAATGATGTGACACTTAATACTACTTTATTTTTCCAGTACTTAGAGAGCATTATCTAAAAAACTATATACAGTGTTGTTTGGTATAAATTAAAGTGACGCTGTGATGGTGATCTAAAGTCATTCTCCTGTGGTTGGGGTCAGTCTGCTTGTTCTTACATGGAATGTAGACGAAAATTTATATGAAAGTTGTACTACTTGGAATTCATATTTGTTTTCCGTACCTACTATTTTGAGAAACGTATTTTGCTGCTTTTTAGGTATTTAATTTATTATGTTGTAATGTATATCGGTTCAGTAATTATTTTATACCTGTTATATTAATTTTCAATTTTTTAACAATACTTTTATCATTTATGGATGATCAGAGATCAGAGATGGATATGTACAGAGATCATCCATTTATTTTAAATACTTCAAAAAGCACGTAACAAGAATAAAAGTTTACTTTGACGATAAAATAAATTATAACTGCTGTGCTCTATATTTAAATTATTAGTTTTAAAACACATATATACATTAATAAAAACGTTATTGAAAAAAGTAAAACACATTTTCAGAGGCTGCTAAGCTTATAATCGCAAATATAGCGCAAATATTTACTATTGAAATACCTATTGAACGAATTTTTTGTAATGACACCAACTGCAATAAATTTATAGCATCAGTAAACATTCGAAATTAGCGTTTGAGATTACACAGCCGTATGTTTAGAAAAGAAAAATTTACGATTTGAAACATAGACACTATTTGATTTAGCAATTGCTTTGAAAATGTGGCGTCACAGTTTTCTCACAACTGTTCATTGGCGACGATTAATATGTCATAAGCAATTGAGATATACTAACTTAGGATATTTCGATTAGGATTAATTTGAGTACTAATTGGAATCTAATGGAATTAATTTTTAAAGCTAGTGATATTTAATGAATTGTGTTATATCTTCGAGATAATAGGAACTAAAACTACATAAAAATAGCCGTTATTAAAGTAATTCCGAAAAATATGCTTGAATTAGTAAGTTGCCCCGTTGAGATGTTTGTTTTAAACGCGGTGATGTAAAACTTCTCAATATGTCGCTATGGTAACAGACATACAACATTCATATATACATGTAATTTCTAAATAGTAGCACATATAAGCAATGTTCACATTATAATTTTGGGAGAGATTCACTGATCATTTTATTTAAAACTAGGATATAGTAGTACCTTGTATTATGCGTCAAATTAAATAAGTGTCATGCCTCCAACAGGTATATAACACGACATTGCCATGTTTAAAGTTTAAAAAACTATCTCAGTCAATATATCTCAGAAACTATGAAAGATAATAAATTATTGTAAATCGACAAGTTTCATACTTTTAGATTGCCCGCGCCGTAGGCAAATATGGGAACCAAGGGATTCATTTGTGCGTAGGCGAATTCAAATTTGCAATGTTAGAATTTTCCCAACATATGAAAGATATATGAACAGTATATGAAATATGGGGTGGCGATCACGTCCATAAAGTTTTACTGATGCATTAATTTTGTCCAGAAATTTGTTTCTAGTCATTGGTACATGTACCATATTTTGAAATTAGTGAGTCTGATTTTAAAATATGACAAATGGTATCCATTCGCATACGTACTATTCAAATACGTTTTACATTTTTAAGCGTAATTAAAGTTAGAAATATAATGTTTACTCTTTTCACGCTAGTACCAAATTAAAAAGAAATCTATTTAACTGGATCTTCACTATAAACTCTATCTATATAAGTTACATAGTTGAAATAAATTTCATAGAAATGTAAATTACAATTCGTTGAGAGTTGATATGCATAAAAATAACCACATGGGAAGCGTTTTACGATCTAATTCTACGAATTAACGAAAGACGTATCTTCGAGTCGGGAAGGCCGTCATAGTGGCATATAAGTAACCGACGGGTGAAAGAATCACAAACCCTGACAGCATCATCGAAATCGTCGAATAATTCTTCAAAGATTTATATAGCGACTGCCATCAAAATGCCTTAAATCACACATTAGTCCATGAAGACATTGAAGTACCGTCGGTTCTAGCGAGTGAAGTGGAAAAGGCTATCATGGTAATCGAAGAGCTGTAAAGCACCAGGAGATAACGGAATCAGTATAGATTTAATAAAACTCGCTGGGTCTAAAATCTACAAAATCCTAACAGACATCTATACTGAGTGTATCTATAACAAGCAAATACCACAGTCCTGGATCAGTACCTATATCATCCGGATACATAGGGAAAGCGTTGAGAAGATCTCAAGAAATATCGACCGATCAGCCTGCTCCCGGTGAACTACAAGCCAACTTCCGAAAATACATCAGTACTCTCGATAATATACACACAGTACGCGAAATCATTTCCCGTTCTAATGAATATGCCTTACCATTATGTCTGGCCAAGGCGTTTCTGCCACATATGTGGAACTAATAGAGAAAGGTGTACGCTAAGGTAACACGCTGTCCCCCAAAATAGTTTACTGCAATCCTAGAGGAAATGTTTAATACCATTGAGAAGGAGAAAACTGGTATTAACATTAACGACTCTTACATCAGCCATCTACGGTTTGCTAAGGATATTGTGCCTATTGCTTATACGGTGACAGAGTTGAGTCAATGTCTCAATGAATGCAGCGAGTCAAGTAAGTAAATTGGCTTTAAAATTAACTTATCCAAAACAAATTCTCATCTAAAACGTTTAGATATCTATCTGGAACATCACAAACTAGACTATGTTGATTCATATGTGTACCTCAGACAAGAAATTACAATAGATGGGGAATTTATCAGTGAAATAAATAGCGAAACTTGCTTGGGTATCTTTTAGGAGACACAGCATACATATTTGAATATAGCATAGCTCTTAATATGAAATTGTATGTCTTCAGCCAATCAGTTCTGCTAGTTTTGACATATGTTTATGAGACATGGACTCTAAAATCTAAAAAGAAAAACTATACAAATCTTCACACAACACAAAGAAGCATAGAGAGATTTAAGCTGGGAATATAACTGAGAGATCGACGTAGATGTGAATGGATACATAATAGGACTAAGATGCACAACGTATTAGAGCGAAGTTAAAGTGAGAATGGGCAGGAAATATAAGCCCTGGCAACGACAAACGGTGGTCAGGATAATAGAAGACTGGAGTCCGATACATATCGTTAAGCTCTGACGATGATGGATGGAGTACTGAATTTGGACGATTTTTGGGACCCACTTGGAGACACGAGAGCATGAATTGTGTTGGCTGGAAGTCACTTGAAAAGGACATCATCCGGCAGAGGATTGATACAGGCTAATGCTGATGATGATGTGATGATGTTGATACCTTTATTGGACTCTTTCAATAAACTTACATTTCAATATATTACAATACCACAAACATAAATTTTGTGTATATAACCAAAAATTATACTCATAACAAAGCAAAAACAAAAAAAAAACACGACAACTTTTTCTCCTCTTATATCGTACGAACACAATGTAGAAAGAAGGAACAACATATAAAGTTAAATCCCCTCAGTAACCACAATATCAGACACATGTTATGTAACGAACGAAAACCGAACTATTTAATCTAGTATGGTTGTTGTGGATGTTATATATCAATTTTCTTAATTCAAAAAGGAAGAAACAAAAACTCCTGTAACGCCCTTCAATAGAACCCTCCTACTTTTCCTCCCCGAAGGAGGAATAAGGAAATTTCCTCTTTACTTTATTTCTCACCCGTACTTCCGTTCCCTCTTCCTTCTTTGCTCAAGTATTCTTTCCATTATCCTTATACCTTTTATTCCTCCATTCAAAGACATTATCTTCCAATTCATTCTCGTACATGCATTTACCCAATGTTTCCACCTTTCACATCTGTTCCAGAAATCCTACATTTTGTCACTCTCCACCATCCAGTATCTGTTTCCCCTTTCCTCACTTCTACATCTAAATTGTGTAAACATTCTTTTTTTTTTGCCTACATACATCTGTTGTCAAATACTCTGCTACTCTTCATCTCTACTTCAGTTACAGCTTTGTCCACATCACACGTTTGCCTATGCCATCATTCCATCGGTCATCTATTATTCACTTTCCTTCTCTCTTTATCCCATTCATTCAGACATCTGCGATTTTGAGATTCACACCCTATATGTAACCCAATAAATCTAATTCCCTATAAATTATTTCTTTATAAGCTTTTGTGAGAATGATGTCATGTTTTGTTTTTCATTTGTCGCAATAAAGCAGCCACAAATAAATTAAAATAAGTTCTAGAAAACAATTTTGCAAAATGTTCATACTTTCTGCATTACTTTCTGCATAAAATGGAGTGTGTTTAAAGTCAGATTAGTGTTTTAAAGTAAAAAACATTTAAGTCAGCACACTAACTATTTTATTCTTATTTATCATTTGTTGATTAGAAGATTATTAAAGATTATTAAAAAGAAAGAGTAATCGAGAATTTAAGAAAAGTGTGGTTATACGAAATGGAAGAAGATGAGAGGGAATCAAAACAGTGCGATAAAGAGCTAGAAAATGAACAAATAGGTTGCTATGGAACTTGGGGGGTGGTTTCATCTCAAATGCGCAAATTTAAACCAAGCAGAATGGAAAATATTATCTAAGTTATAAACAAGTAGATAGATGTGTAAAGAATGTAACAAAAGTTGTGAAATTATTGAGGATTATAGAAAGTTAAATAATTTATGCATGCAGTTAGTGGAGAAAGAATTGCTTTTAATGGAATAAGCGACTGACAGAGGGAATCACACATAAGTAAGTACATACAGTGAATCAATGAACAACGTGAGTAAGAAAGAGGAGATTGGTAAAGATATAAAAAGAGCAGGATCAAGCGCAAATTATAGATTAGATGACGATAAAATTTTGATAACACAGATCAAAGATAAAACTCCGATGAACAAGAATCAGGTACTAAATGAGTTATCAAAGAACGAGAATATTAGGAAAATGGAGGGAGGAGTAACCAAATTTTCAAAAGGGAGAATAGGTTCTTTGACAATAGGATGCGATAAGAGAGAAGATGTTGAAACAATCAAGACTTTCGTTGAGAACACTTTGGAACACAAATATGTAGCAGCAGACCCAAAAAGATCATGAAAGGCAATTAAACTAATGGGCATCATGGATAAAGAGTTATGTAAGGACAATGAATATAAGCACAAGAAATTATAAGCAGAAATGATTTAACCAATATTGATGGCAGCGAATGGGAAATAAAAAAGAAAGATCTAAACAGATATTGTGGGGAGGTAATAATGAGAACGGAAAACTGTTACTACTGGAATTAAATACTGGTATGAAATAGCAATTACCTTCAAAGTTAATGCACGTGAATATACAAAGTTTTCTACCACATTAAGATCAAATATCAGATTGTATAAAAGAGGCACCTTCAGAAAATGTCCTGGATCTTATATGTTTCATAAACAAGGAGAAACCAGCAAAAAATAAATAATGTGAGCAAAGTAGTCAAGTTAAATTTAAACTGTAGAAGCGTAAAAAAATGAGATAGATGATTTGTACTCCATTATGGAGGCCTGTAAGACAGACGTAGTAATTGGCACAGAATCATGGCTTAAAAGCAACATAGCGCATGAGGAAATCTTCAGAGGAGGACAGGTATTCTAAAAAGTTCGGGAAGGTACAACCAGTGGAGAGGGAGTTTTCATTGTTATAAATGATGAAGTACAATGTATAGAATTCCACAAGGATGATTCTAGCGACCTTTCAGCAGTAGAAGTTGTAATTTAAAATAAATGAAGATAGCAATATGTGCGGTATACAGGAACGAAGATTACGAGATGTTACAAAAACTTACAACACATGTTACAACACTTTTTAAATGAATATGAAAGAAGATGAATAAAATAATAATATCGGGTAACCTAAATTTGCTATATTTTGGGTTGGAGTGGTAAAAAAAATGGTGCTCATACACAGCAAAAAATAAACGATATAATAAACACATGCAACTTGGACCAAATAGTACAAGAAGAGACAAGGAAAACTGAGGAAGGAAAGAGTAATCGGCTTGACATTGTTTTAGTAAATTGCATGGAGACAATTAATAACTGCTCAGTCATAGATGGAATAGCAGACCATAAAACAGTTATCGTGGAGCTGGTTTTGGAGTCACCTTGGCGCAAGCAAGGCGAGAAAAGTATTAAATTACATAAAAAAAGCAAATGTGTCGCAAATACAGAAGTGGCTTCCCTTACTAGGTTGTACCAAAACTGGACAAAAACAACTTAACGATGGATACATTGTGGCTAGGATTCAAAATTGTTGTGTATGAATGTTTAAGAGAATATTATATACCAGTTAAAATATAACAAAAAATACCGATCCAGCAACTTATAATAAGATTGTAAAAGCATGTAAAATAAAAGCAAGGAAGGCATACGCAAATAGAAGAACGAATAGAGAATATTTTGGAACATGTATAAAACACTTAAATCAAGGGAAGGAAAAAGCGAAAAATAAATTTCTAATGGGCCTATTGGACGAGAAAGGTGGAAAAATATTCTATAAATATATGAGGACAGAAAAAGGAAATAACGTGAAAATTAAGTTGGAGGATAGGAAGCTGAGATTAATATCTGATAGCATGCAATTAGCGGAAATTTTCAACAAATATTTTCTGTCAGTGTTCAAAAAAGATAACGAACACAGAGGAAACGTTAATGAAGATAAAAAAGTACCCCAAATAATGTAAGTATAGTCATTCCGACATAATCAAAATAATTAAGAAGTTTAACAACGCAAATGGACCTGATGAAATACTAATATATTTTTTAAAACTGGCAGAGAAAGAAGTAGCCACATATTAACACTTCATGGTCAGAGTCAGTGTAAACAATTGCGTTGTAACGTAGGATTGGAAGAAATTACTGATTGTACCGATATACAAGAAGGATATTAAAACAAATGTGTCAAATTATTGATAGACAGGTAAGTCTAACAAGCACCGTTTGTAAGATATTCGAAAGAATTATAACAGATTACTTAGTAGCTCAACGCAACAAATACAAGATTATGGAAGAGATACAACATGGATTTAGAGAAGGCTGCTTGTGCGCCACGCAACTCTTATATTTAACAGAACATCTCATTCAGAAAGTCGACAAGAAATGACAAGTGGATGCAGTAGCAATTGATTTTCAGATAGCCTTCGATAAGTTGCACAATGGAAACTAATAATAAAGCTATGGGAGTACAACAAATTCGATAGGCGAGTGTTATACTGGAACTAGGAATACTTAATCAACTCAACAAGTAATTATTGATGGAGAAATGTCACAAAAGGGGAATGTTTTGTCAGGTATCCCTCAAGGCAGTGTCATCGGTCCAGTATTGTGTTTGTGGAAACTAACGCAAAATGTGATTTCAGGCTGCTTGCAGATGACTGTAATATGTACGAATGTTAGGAATGTATAAGATTGTGAGAAGTTATAAACAGATATCAATACGATTAATAACTGGGCTGTTGGAAACAGTATGCCAAGAAATGTCTGGAATACTATGATGGAAAACAAAAAATGGACAGGCCTTGTGGAAAAAATCATGAAAAGGGTTTATTCAAAACTGCAAATGGTACGAACAAAATTGTATGGAAGCAATAGCCAAATACTAGAAAAGGCGTACATGAATCTAGTAAGGCCACAATTAGAATACCCAGAAGTGTGGAATCCAAATTTCTTATTGACAAATTTGAGAGAGTGCAAAAAAAAAGGCGGCGAGGAAAGTACTAAGATGCTGAGACGAAAACAGATATTGGGAAAACATCATTCATATATGTCTATAAATGATTGGAATAAACTAAGGTACAGGGAAATACATAAAATTATGCAAAGTGTTAAAAAATGTAAGATAACATATAAGAAACTATGAAGGCAAAAGCAAAGAAGGAAGAAACCCAAATAAGACAAAAGTTAGTCTGTAGTCTCGCAGAACCACAGCCATCAATCAACAGCGAGTACTATCAATTGAAAATTATAAGGCCGTTCATACTGATCCACAGATTGTCATCAATCAGGTGATAAATTTAACCTCAAATAAACAGGTGTTCTTCTATTTGACATGTTAAAAATAATTAGTTATTTATAATTAATTCAATTAATTAATTTATATCTGAAAGCATCCATGTATCAGCCATTTTAGAAAAATGAAAAACGTTGTCTACCAAGCTTGCAATTTCACCAAACAAACGAAAACAGAAAACAGCTGAGTTTTAATCTGTCAATTCCTATGATAATCACAAATCCACAATGTAAATGTATAGAGCAGCATCAGTCATCCACCAAATTTCGAAATTATGAACTGATCGCTGGCTGTTGATGCCTATCGATCGTTAAGTGGGACCAGTGCTATATAAACGCGCGCGTTCTAAATTTGCTCGATCGTCATCAATCGAGGTTGCTCGTTCAGTGAGGCAGCCGCCTTAAAATTGGTATAATTATATGTACGTCTTCTTTTAGACTAGGTATAGATATAGATTACATTAGATATAGTTATACATTTACTACACAATTGAACACATCTAACCGAATGGTGCAAAATTGAATAAATATATTATTATTATTATTATTAGGAAATTCATAATTTTTGTATATAATTATATTTGTACTGTAAAATAATATTTATAACCTTAACGAATTATTGACATTCATATGCATGTAATTAATTACTGTTTCAACAAATAATTGCTACCTTAATAAATGAGTAACTGATATACATGGTTAAATGAATATGGCAAGACTTTTGCGTATTTTCAGAAATAAACAGAACCGACGTAAAATCAACAAAGAAAGTTTATTTTGAAATACAACGGTAAACATAAATGAATTACTAAAGTAAACAATAAATATTGCAGCCATAAAATATGAATTTGCTATTTTCCCAATGATTGTAGAAAAATCGTATTTGCACAGTGTAATAACATAATTTCGCGTAAACGTTACATAATAGTGGTCACACTATTAACAGGACCGTATACATATATTGAAACTAATTCTATGAGGCAGTGTATGCAATTCAGAAATTAAATCTGTTTAATGATAAAATCGACTTATTTTTTGTTTTAAGGTAAATTTAATATGCCTACTTACCTAGAAATTAGGAATTAGGGGAGCAGAGGGTAATAGTGAACAAATCATGTAAAAAAAATGTCACTCTACCAATAACGCCAGTGGAATAAATACTCATCACCATACTTACTTTAACGTATCAAATTATATAAAATTGCTAATATGTATTTCAAGTCAGAATGCAAAATAAATAGAACACAATACTCATGTAATGGTTTTGATTGTCTTAGCTCGCCAATCTCACTTTCTTCCACATTATCCATGTTCGAAGTCGATGTTCTAGGACCTTTCTTTGAGGAAATCTTTAAGGAGTCCTGATCTTTGAGGAAATAAAGGCAAGAAGAATCATTTTTCCATTCTTTCTCGGTCACGTAAAGGTGGCGATACCTGTACAGTTTTACAAAAAGTAGTAGGCACACACTTTCGGATTACCTGCGCAGGTAACCTGTGCAGGTAAAACTCTCAGGTTTACCGCAACATGCATGGCTGGCATAATAATGAAATCTTCAATACGTTCCATCGACTCCGTTTATTTTTGGTGAACCTGTCAAATATTTGCGGGTAACAGCTGGCCAGTGTTGTTATTTTAAAATTATAACTCGTGCATCATTCGTTCGAAAATCACCGCGTAAATGATAGTAGCTCGGTCAAAACATGTCTCTTTCATGCCACTCTTCCCCTACTTATGTTCACACTATTGTGCTCTGGAGGATTGTTGTAATGTTGTAACTTCTATAAATTTCTGGCTTCGTTTCGCCATTTCTGTTCTTGATTGGATGAATTTGATGTTATTTACTCTCTTTGTTTCATATGTGTAAATGTAACTAATTGTAAACAATTCTTGTGTCATTTTATGCTTGTATGCTTCTTTGGTGTTTGGTCGGTTTCTATGTTTGCTCCCTTCTTTTATGGATTTAAATTGTAGTGGTTGTATTCTTTTTATCCGTTTTGTTTGTTGTCTCCCAACTTCAAATTTGGTAATTTATATGACTATTGATCTGGGCTTCTATAATTTGGTGGATGGTTTCCTTTGGAATAATACTCCAATGAATGGTGGAATTTTTTTACCAATTTTACTGATATAGTTCTTAAAGATCAGTCTTATGTCCAGTGTTAGTCCCAGATATTATCTGCTATGTTTTTGCTACTTGTTTTTTAGGTGTCTCTTTAATCTTGATATGTAGCTTAGCGATTTGTTTCCATTTCTACTTGAAAACAATATATTTTGTTTTGCTGGTTTTAGTCTAAGGAGGTTATTTTTTAGACAGTGATTTATACTGCTTCAGGTGTTATTTATTTTATTTTGTATACTGACTGCCATTTGTTTCTTTGTACATTAGGAACATATCGTCTGCAAAGATGTATTGATTCACATTTAGTTGCTGGAGGTGCTGTAGGTCATTTATATACAGAAGGTATAGGGCCCTGTAGCGCTTTCCTGGAGTATTCCATATTCATTCGTGGTCCTCATATTGTGCATTTGATATGATTTTATACTTTTTTTGGAAGTCCATTTTATTTTCTATTACCTTACTCATTACTGAGATAATTCCAATTGGTCTATAATTGTTTATATTTGTTTCCTTGGCATATGTGTATATAGGGATTATAATCGTACATTTCAGTTTAACTGGGTATTGTCCTATTGTTAATGCTTCAGTTATTCTATTTAGCCCTGGTGATTTCTTCTTTTTTCATCTCATAATTGAGTTGTATATTTCTGTTTCCTCTATTGAGTCCGTATGCGTAGAATTGGTCGTAATGTATTTTGTGGATTCCATTTCCTTAGAATTTCTTTAGATAGTTACTTGCTTATTTGACTAAAATAAAAGTTAACCTTCTAATGGTGACGTGCATACTCTATAACACAACTGGTGACGTGGTACTATGCGGACCCCAACATTGTTTTGTGTCCTATTTCATGAAATTGCTGTAGGTAGGAACGTCGTTTATATTTAAACTAGATGATAATCCGGCGTAATACGACTATCCATCACCAGGTCATAATTTATTTACCCAAATGAGTCGGGTTATTTGACCCCTACCAGCGTTTTTCGTAACCCAAAAGAGTTGGGTTATCTGACCCCTGACGACTTTTTTCGTAACCCAAAAGACTTGTGTTAT
>WYDF02324231.1:0-14263 GCA_009867245.2 Adranes taylori | reverse complement strand
AATTGGGGATTATTGAGAGAGGCCTATGTTCAGCAATGGACGAGAAACAGGCTGTTTGATGATGATGATGATGATGAAACCAAAATGGAATGGTAAATATCTAGGCATTTAAAAGCATATTGGTGTTCTCTGTATCTTGTTCTGAAATTTACATATATCTATATCTCTACATATATATATATATATATATATATATCACTTTACATGTGTTACATCTTAATTTATAAATTCCACTTTAGTTACAAATATTATTTTTCTTGTATATGTTCAACTAGTTTCTCATGTTATTTTTGTTCTATATGCGATTTTGATGATGCTTAAATAACTGTAATTTTATAAGATTCTTTTTCTGCATATGTGAGTGTCATATATTTTTAGTTGTTTGTATAGTTTTCTTCATTCTGTTTTTCTTTGTTCATTATTTTGTTGCAAATTTTTGTAATTTCTGTTTTTTTTGGTAACCGTGTAATATTCCTATTTCTACGAGTATTCTTTTTTTCGTGATTCTCCTGAGATAAAGGTATACTTTTTAGTCTATAGAAACGTTGCATTCTTGTGTTCTTTAGTATGGTTAGATGTTGCGTGTATAATGTTATTGTTATAAGTTCCTTTTCTGGAGATATTGAATTCTAATGTGTTTTGTAGTTTAGTAATTTCTATATCAAGATAATTAATTTTATTATTTTCTTTTATTGTAAAATTTATATTAGAATGAGTTTTAGTGATTATCGATTTTATAGATCTATTGTGATGTTTGTTGTACATTAATTATAATTAGTCAATTCGACATATCTTTTCCATTTTATTATATTGGCGTGATCATTTAATGAGTTGATTTTTTTTGTTCATAGTGCTGACAAAAATATTTCGCTTAATGTTCCAGATAAATGTGATCCTGTTGCAAAACCGGCCTTTGTTTGATAATTTTTACTGTTATGTTTAAAATAATTTTGTTCTAATATGGTTTTTAAAGTGGATATTGTATTGCTTATTTTGTTTATATTGTTTTGTAATATCTATTGTTTTATTTGTAGAAAATTTTAAGTAAAAATTTGTGATGTCGAATGATTTCCAGATCTCTGAGATTATTAATTTATTTTGTATTATTTTTTATGTTGATTTGTTTAGTAGTTTTATGGTGTTTTCTAGTTCCTTGCTACTATATTTCCTGATATGGTGTGCGGGAACTGATTTGAAGTTAATTAATGGTCTTATTGGAACATCTTTTTTTGTGTATTTTTGGTAATGGGTTTGTTAGTGGTGCTTGCGGATTTTGATTCACGTATTTGGGTTTATTGTTTTTGTCTATTTTAAGCTTGCTTATAACTTCATGTATTTATTTGTCGATATGGTCTATTTCTACTATGCAATCATTTGTGTTGGTAAATTTTTCTGTTGTTTATATTAAATTTTGTTTATTTCTTATCACGAATGATTTTGTTTTGTCTGCTGTTGTTATTACTGCGTTTTGTTAATTGAGTTTGTTTTTTTTTTGTTCTAGATTTTTATTTGTTGATTTGCTGCTAGGTTCCTTATAGGTTTCTGTTCTTGCGCGGGTATGTTCTCTATTTTTTTTTTCACTGATAGTTTCGATTTTGTTGTAACAATTTGTAATACTTGAAAAAAAAAATGATGCGATGATTATCATAGCTTATAATGTGTGATACATATAGTCAATTATTAGTTAAAATAAAGTATATGAACTTACTATTTTGTTGCTTGCATTGTTGTATAGCATCATTGAATCCTTTGCAAATATTTATATCCGTTTGCGAGGATGCGCAATTTAAAAATTGTTGTATCTCCCATGCACATGGTCCGGTAGGCTGTTGGCCCGCGTATTGTTCGTGAGCTTGTTGAGGAGTTTGATCACCACCTAATAAATGGTATAAGCATACGGAAGTAAATTAATTAAAATTATTTAAGCAAATTCATTCATGTAAGTTTTTCGCATTATTGAGAGACAAATCACATGGGTAGTTGCTTTAAAATTATAAAACTTGTTATTTTTTATAAAACATGCACTATATGTATGCTAGATTAAAAAAATATTTAGTAGGTGTAGACGCGAATAATACTGTTAAAAACTAAAGGGTACGCACATAAACTAGATTTAACTCGATTAAACGATTAAGTGAGCCAATTATTGGTAAAATTGCATATTGACGTTTAGGAAGTTCAAATTGGCTTAAAAAGCAAAGTAAGGGGAGATGCGCATTTCTAGCATAGGTAATAGCCTTCATCAGTCCCCTCTGCTTTCACATCCCATCATTGCATTCGTTAATGAAAACCAACGCTCAACTCTGCACAATTTTGGCTAGCAAATCAATTTGAAAATCGTTTATATGAATGTACCTACGTTTGATTGTATGCCTTTATTATTATTACTAAGATATCTTTTGAAATTAGATGGTTATATGAAGTAACAAACGATGAGACAATCTATTAGGGTGGCAACTCATCCTAACAATTAGGCATTATAGCAATTAGGGACTTAAACAATTAAAGTTCGCCTATTTTTGCAATTAACCCCTAAATCATCTCTAGTACTAGCAGACCCAGACACTCTAAACCATAGATTTTAATTATGATTACATACCTTGTATTACTTTTTAGGTATTACCTAATTGCTATAATTCCTAATTGTTTGGATGAGTTGTCACCCTAATAGATTGTCTCATTGTTTGTTACTTCGTATAACAGCATTTAATTTCCTAAGATCTCTTTAGTAATAATGTAGGCATACAATCAAACGTACGTACGGTCATATAAACGATTTTCAAATTGGTTAGCTAGCCAAGGTGGTGCAGGGATATGCGCTGGTTTTCATTAACGAATGCAATGATGCGATGTCAAATCAGAGGGTACTGATGAAGACTCTCAGCTATGCCAGAAATTCGCATCTACCCTTACCTTGCTTTTTAAGCCAAATTGAACTTCCTAAACGTCAATATGCAGTTTTCGAAATAATTAACTCAGGTAATAAGTAACAGAGTTATATTTCTCCTTAATCAGTAATACCATCTGTATATTATCGATTAAGAGAGTTTAGCTCTAACAAAATTTAATGGTACATATATGTACCTATCGTCTCTTAATAATTGTCGAAATAATTATTAAGATACGCTATTTCTATAGTCGAGTTGTATTTATAAAATAACCTGTGATCGCATGTCCCACTGCATGTCCTACCGCCGAACCAATAGCTACGCCTCCAGCGGTCGCTGCCATCTGGCCGAATAGTCCCGGCTGACGCTGTTTTACAATTACAGTCGATGGCTGGCTCGATGATGGTGATGGTGGTTTTTTCTCCTCGCGATATTTGTTAGGAGGGACTGCAGGCGGTGGGGTTGGCTTAGGAGGTGCTGTAGTGCTATATCGTATATAATATAAAAAGCAGCTATAATGAAAACATGGACGAAGAGAAAATCATCAGTTTAAAAAACAGTTTGAATAAAATGAAATATGGATACCAGGCACGACCTCACAAGATCTGCTACTTTTAAAAAAATTGTAAATTCGACCCGATTTGAGTAACGTATATCGCCAACCACACTTGAACCCGAATCCAAATAAATATTTTAAATTTTACTAACCCAAACAACTCTATTGGCCCGACTTTAAAACCTTCATAAAACAGAACCAATTCTAAAATTACTTAAAAATTTTCTCAAAATTTATAATTAAATAAATATATTTATTTTTAAAAACGCAATTGAGTTCACTTTCACAAATAATCATTGTTTTAGAAATATCTGCCGGTTTTTAAATAACATTGTCAAGTGCCGAATTTTAACCCGAAAAAACTCGGGCTCAAAATTGCGACTTCAGAACTCGCTCGTGAGACTTTTTCTCACACTACATATTCCCCTTTCAAAAATCTTAGTATATGTATATGAAATATTTTTAATTAAAACGCATGTTTTTTATGTAACACCTCAAACAGAATTTTATAATTAAATTAAGAAATATACAAACTAAAATTTTATGAGATATTTTGAAATGAAATGTATTAATTTTTATTTATGAGAGACACGAAAACTAAGTAAATGTATTTTTTTTTATTTTATAACTTTTCTTTATTTTTAAAATATATAAACTAATTAAAAATTCGTTCACACAACAAAGGCATACAACTGAAGAATGTTCAGGGCAAACTGTTCTATTGCATTTACTACAACTCTTCTTTGATTTCTTTGTTTCCTTCTTGGGCAATGCAACATTCAAGAGTAAAAGAATAATGAAGTGGCTATCTACTGCTCATTCGAGAAACTGAGTAACTTACTTTCATTTCATCAACATCAACACCGCCTTTTGTAAGATTGTAAAACGTAATTATTTCTGGTTTTGCAAGTTCATTTGTCGACTCATCTATTTTACTCTCATTATGAAGAGTAGAGGAGTATAAAACATTCTTATTTTTTGACTTTGGCTTATATGACATCAAAACTCCTTTTCCTGATTCCCAAAAGGCAAATTAACTGCTATATCTTTCCCTTTCTTTTACCGTCTAAAAGCTTTTTCGAATTTGAGATTTGTTTTTACTAAGCGCACCAACCATAGTTGTTTTGTGTTTTAAAAGTTGAGCTGCTAATGGCAGAGGTGAAATAATTATCAATTGTAATATTTCTCCCTGATCCTAGAATGGGCTCGGATAAACGCATAACAGATTGTGCTTTGTTGTCATACTTGTAGGGACCTTACAAGAGTCTTACATCCGCCAAAGAATAAATTTTGATTCCGTATTTTGCAGGTGCTTGTTACTTATATATTGACGGAATTTACACCGGCCCCTAAATGCTCAAGCATTTCATCTACCGTAATATATTCTCAAACTCTAATTATTTTTACAACTGTTACTGAAGACTTCCAAACACCTCGAATTGATGATTATCAAAAGCTTTTTACTCTTATCGGGGATTTATATCATCAAATCCTGCGAGGTGTCAACTTCAGCTCCCATACAAGGGCGACGCTTCACGACGAGAGGACAAAATATTTTTAAAACATTGCACAGCTGAAGACGTATATTCTGTGCGGACCGATAGGCTGAAAAGTGTTAAAATCAAATATATGAACCAATGACCCACATTGTAAATGCTCGCCTAGAGAAAGGAATTTGCCCTGAAGAATTGAAGATAGGACAAATAACACCAGTTCACAAAAAAAGGTCCCGAAAGTGAGATCAAGAACTATATCTATATTCCCAGCCTTATCAAAAGTATTTGAGATGATAATTGCTTAACGTATTTACAATTTTTCACGTCAAATCGGACATAAAACAGGAACAATATGGGTTCAGAAGAAATTTGAGTACGTCACATGCTATCAGTTTAGTTATGAGCTTTATCACATTTGACTACGACCTTCGACTGTATGTCACATGAGATACTTTTGAGGAATCTGGAGCACTATGGTATTAGGAGAAATCTACTCAAACTTCTAACATCATAACTCATTAACCGGACACAAAGAGTTAAAATAAGGACAAAGCTTAGTCAATTTAAATCAATAGATTTGATATTCCTCAAGGTTCAGTACTTTGACCTCTATTATTCATTACATATGTCAATGATCTCCCATATCATATAATGGCCACAAAATTGTCCTCTATGTCGATGACACGTCGTTGGGAGTAGCGGACAAGAACCTCACAAACCTGAATCTCAAATGAATGAAGTGGATGATATAGCACGCAATTGGTTCTCTAAAAATCGGTTGATACTTAACGACTCAAAACGTTGAGAATTACTTCTTCACGCAACAACGCGAGAATAACACTAGCCGAAGGTACATTTTTAAGGGTAACACGGGATACAAGACATGGAAACCACACATTTAGTGGCTATGCAAGAGTCTATCCAAAACAGTGTATGTCATCAGAAGAATTTCCTAGATTGTTAACGCCGAGACAGCAGTAACTGCATACTATGCCTTGTTCCAATCCAGAGCTACCTATGTTATCGAAGCTTGAGGAGAATCACCCCATACTGAAAGTGTTTAAAGCGTGCTTCACAAGCCATTGAAAGAGTTTGCAGCAGATTTCACTGTAAGCCACTCTTTAAGAGCTACAGAACAAGAGACGAACTACATCCGCACCACACTCGCAAACGTGACATCCTCGATGTGTCGTTTTCCAGGTTAAATAGTACTCAACAGAGGAATACTTGCACGAGGTTATTCAACCAACTCTCGATTAAATGGAGAGAAGCTAGCCAATCTATTTTCAGAAGAAAAATGAAGACCTTCCTCCAAGAAAATCCACCATATTCTGTACCAGGTTTTGAAGAGTACCTTTTAGAACTAAATAGTAGCAGTTTTGCAAGTAAGCGTTAGTACATTTCCATGTATGATTTATTCCATTATATAATCAGGAAAAAAGCTTCCAAACGTGTCTTTGCATTTTTTTGCAACCGCTTTGACACCAGGCAAATGAGTTACAACATTATTACGCCCCCTTCGTACTCTGGTATTAGACTAGGTTAAATTCAATTTGTTTTTTATATCGAAGGACCATGTTGGATCATCACCAGGTTCGGGTTCATGTTTAGACTCTGAATCACTGTTGTGAAGACTGTGCTCAGACGTCGCATCACTTTCATGATCATCTGATCGCTCTTCGTTATCTTACAACTGCAGAATCAGTAAAAACAGTATTTTAATACCACTAAGAGCTTATAAGCATAGTTATAAAACTTTATTTCAGTTTAATTATATACATGGTTTATTATTTGAAGAGAATAAAAAAGAAATTATTTTAAATAAATTACACTTGCACTAGCTTGATGAGAATTATGTTCGCACCAAAAAAATAATAAATCCTTAAGAGCACTCGCACAATGAAAAAATATTTCACGCTTGATTACATCGAGCACAAAAACACTGCGACTTTTAGATAAATAAGAACAATGTAACATAATTACATATGATAATTGGCCGCGATATTGATAAAGCGATTTGGATAAAAGCAATCGCTATCTTTGGTTTTCATGTAAATAAGTTCTAATAGCGTTAACGTTCGGAGATACAAAAAAAAACCTAGTGGGAAACCGAAGTTGAGTGGGAGTTTTATAATCCTATTCTTTCAGATATAGCAGTCTCTAATCAAGTGTTTGTTGGAGAGGCTTTAGATAAAAACTTACTTTCGTTAGTAAAATCTCGAGTACTTATATTCGGATTCCACGAAGTTCGTTAATGAAATAAAACATTTAGGGTTATGCGGTCGATGCGCTGAACTGTATGGCGCGGTACGTAAGTTATTATCACGTTCGGGAACACGTGAAAATACTATAAGACTGTTTGTGGTTTCTTTAATCAGAACTAGCTGTTTCAGCGATAGGTGTCTTTATTATTCGAACTTTTGAACAGATATTTGAAGAATACGTAGCTTTTGCTTAACTTTTTACTTTTAGCATAAATTTCCGAGTGAACACGCACTTGTCGTCACTATGGTACGTTTGCAACTGTGATCCAACTAATTGGTGGAAGCAACACGCTGTGTCAATGACTCACGAGACGGATTATTGAAAATAAATGTATAAACGAACAAGTATGTATATTTTACAATTTCAAAAACAAATTCATAATACAGATAAATAACACAAACTGAGTCTGAGTATATTGCATGATTGTAATAAAATACACTATACAAAAATTTAATGAATTGTCCTATTACACTTTTAATTTTTAAAGTTTTCTAATCCGTACTAATCACTTTCAATATCTCGAATTAAAATATCACTCCTCTTCAAGCAACATCTAAAAACAGAAACAAAACATTAATAGTGTATCAATTGTTTCTTTCTTTTTTTCTTGTATATACAAGTATATTATAAGTAATAAAAGTTTATTATCAAATATATAAATAAGGACAGATAGGATTCATAAAGGGAAAGGCAACGACCAATAAAACAATTAGAATCAATTACTCGATAAGAAAGGGTAGGAGTATTTTCTTAGGTGTGAAATCTGCGTAATGTAATAAATAATATAATTAGGCAACGAGAGAAATGATGTGGGAACATTAGGCAGAATAAACGGAATAATAGAAGTATGTATGATATTAGAACGAAAGTGAAGATTAAAAGTGTGTGAATTGTGGAAAGTAAAGTACGTGCACGACCGTCTGAGCTCTAGAACCTGTTGAATAGTTACATCTCGGATCTCGAAATTGAAAGACGGGAGAAAAGTTTTAGGGGGAAAGAAAAAAATTCATGTTGATTTTAGATATCAATAAAACATCTAAACAAGTTTGTAGTCAATTAATAATTGAAGGATTCAGCTGGAAAACTGTGAAAAACCAAGTAATCAGATTAATACCTGAAGAAAAATATATAACTTACTATGGCGCAGTTTGCATTGCTGCACAGCTTCATTAAATCCTTGGCATAAAGTAATATCGGACTGAGTTGAAGTACAATCCAAGAATTGTTTTATCTCCCAGGCACAAGCTCCTTGTTCAGAAGCGCCACCATATCCTTGATGCTGTTGAACTGGCTGCGTTGATTGCGCCTGTTCAACCGGTTCGGATGATGAACCTCCACTAAATGAGCCTACATTAAAAAGTTAATAACAATAATTAAAAATGAATTCTGTTATTAATTGTATAAACAACAGTGAATTAGTTGTGTTAACCCAATTGGGAAAATAGTTGCGTTAAGCTAAAAGTAGTGACTTTGGTAAACTAAAGATAATATTATAATAGCCAGAGTTATAATACGTTCCAAATTAAATGTTTTAAAAAACATAATTGTTGGACATTTGTTCTTAGAAACATTTCAATAATAATATAAATATACTTTTAAATAAACATTTCCGTAATTACTGTGCATATAATTAAAACATGTAAAAACTATCACTTCTTTTCTATTTTAGTAATAACAGTTCAAACAAACAAGTATCTCATCGTGTGCAACATACACTTTATATGTGTTTATAGGACTCAAAGAATAAAGAGTGCTTGTGCTTAACATGTAAATGTACTTGGCTTGAAATAATTAAAAAAACAATTAGTGGTGTGCGGAACATTATTTAAGATCCAGTGTCTCATAAAAGTTTTCGACATTATTGGACAAATTAATTTTTTAATGTAATAATATTTAGCCAAAACAGGGACCCGAACCGTAAAAGTAGTTATTTTTGCTAGAACGATCTTTGAACAGAACCAATATTTTTCCGTTCACGAGAAACTTTTTCGCATATAAAAGCTACTTTACACGACATATTAGAAACTGAAACTAAACAGTAACAAGAAGCGCCTCCAGAAAATCCAGCTTCAGACAGAATATCAAGCCAAGGGCAAGCAGGTGAAGAAGAGTGTTAAGGATGATCGTTAAGGAAAATTATAAAAATAATTCAGAGGACTTGCTGCCCTGATATGCGAAAATATTCGCCTTTCATATTTCAACTATGTATCTGAGCACTGTAAGTTATAGCGAAAAGCTGTATAGAACAAGATATGAGCGGTGTTGATTTATGCGTTTTGATTTCAATATCCAAATAGATAACTGGTTTTAATGATAAATGAAATAAATTACATCAATAACAATATAAGTAAATAAATAAATTAAATTTTTTATTATAAAGCATTCGTAAATAATTGTGAAAAGCGAAAATAAACTTTGCTTAATATTGAAAGAGCAAAAGGGAAAATAAAAGCTGCAGATTTTAAAGAAAAAAAACTTTTATTCCAGAAAATATAATAAAAATGCCAGTTCAATAATATTTATTGAGTAAATTATAAATATGTTATTGATAATTTAATATCGATTCATTTCAGAAAATATTAAGCAAACTTTGTACTGGCTTTTTGTAATTATTTACTTACTTTTATATTCGTATCGATGTAAGGTATTTTATTTATCATTAAATTGATATCAATATCTGCATATTGATATCAAAACGAGCATAATTCAAGGCATTAAAATATATTATCAGTATATTCAAAAGTAAACAGACAATGTGCCAACATCGCATTTGCATAAGACTGCCTGACTAAAAATCAATAAATATTAATTGAACTACAAATCTTCTGGACCCTTGAAAGCACAACTTTGCCATAAAGGTCACTCACCTACTGTTAACTAATGCTAAAATGCTCAATTATAATAAAGTGATACATGAAAAAATTAAAAATCTATATAATAATACCTGTTAAAGCATGTCCGAGTGTATGTCCAACTGCTGAACCTATAGCAACACCTCCAGCTGTCGCAGCCATTTGAGCAAATAACCCCGGCTGTTGAGATTGACCCACGGCTGTCGGGGCTGGTGCAGCAGCCATTGGAGCAGAAGCAGGTTGTGGAGCTCTAGCTGGAAGATTTGTTCTAGTAGTAGTACTTGTAGTTCTCGATGTCCTATTAACATTATAAAAATTGTATAACTATGGTAAAGTAGAAAATAGTCAAATGTACCTTTGCATCGGTGCAGCACGAGGTGTGGGACTTGCAGAACGGCCACGTCTAGGCATTTTTTATTTTATTTTTGAAATAATTCACCGCAAACGCACGTATCCACTGTTTTCTTTATTTATGACTTACGTAAAATGTAAGCTGGCACTTTTATCAGTTTGCACAACTTTCCAGAAAAGTCTAATGTCAAATGTTCCAAATTGCGAACTAAATATAGACATATATGACGCATCAATTTTCACAGCCATCCACAGCTAATCACATGTTTGGATGAAAGTATTGCGCAGCTTGATTATGTTGAATGCGAGTGGGGGGTAAGAAACTACAGTAGGAATTCTATTATCCGAACTAATTGGGCAGGGTATTGTTCGGATAATCGAACAAAAAATTGTGTTACGTACTGAAAATTGTGTTACGTACCTGACAGTAAATGGCTTGAGTACAGCTTAAGACCCATCCGAAAATTTAAGTCATACCTTATTTAAGAGCTCTGGATGCACACAGGTGTAAATCATATGTTGTGGTTATTATTCTTTCAGGAGTTAAAGCCCCTGAAAGTATCTTGACATACCTAAAAGAAAATATTAATAAAACGCTATTAACTCTATATCACTCAGTAAAAATGCTTTCTACCATAACTGTAATGTATAAAAAATTCTTATAAAACATTAAACTATAATAGATAATGTTTGGCTACAGTTTGATTTATGGTCAGAAGCCGAAAATTATAAAGGCTATAGTTTGATTTATGAACGCACGTCGAAAATTATAAATTATACTTTACTTGAAAGCTCTTGAGCTACAATGCACACTGGAGTATATCTTATCTTGAAGCTCTTTTCGTTCAGAAGTTATAGCCCTTCAAAGCGCCACAACATGCCTAAAAGAAATCATTTATAAACTACTTTATACCATAACTGTACTGTATAGACATTTGTTATAAAACATTAAACTTTAATAAATAATGTTTTTATGGTTTATTTAATAAGAACTGTAACTGTCAAATAAATTGTAAACAATTTTGAGGCGGCCCTGTTATTCAGTAACTGTTATACTTAATTTTGACAGTTACTGAATACCAGGGGTCTTTATTAAATAATCCATGAAGAAACATTATTTATTAAAGTTTAATGTTTTATAACAAATGTCTATATATTACAGTTATGGTGTAAAGCATTTCTGGTGAGTAATATCGTTTTAAAGTGTTTTATGAATGATTTCTTTTAGGCATGTTGGGCCACTTTGAAGGGCTATAACTTCTGAACGAAAAGAGCCTCCAAGATAAAATATACACTGCAGTGGATTGTGCGTCAAAAACTTTCAAATATTTGCTACAAAGTATTTGTAGCAAATAATTGTAACTGACAAATAAATAATAAACGATATTAATTGCGGCCTGCACTTGCAAATTTATAGGTTATTTGATCTCTTTGATCACAAGATTTATTCATGCTTACAGATATATTATGATATTCCTATATGATTTTTGTAGTATTGCTAACCTATGATAACTAAATAGAAAAATAAAAAATTATAATATTGCGTTAAATTGGCAAAATCAAATAATCTTGAATAATATGTTATAATTTATATCTGTAAAATGCATTAGATACAATATATATGCATTAAATATATGCAATATATATATATATATATATATATATATACAGTGGCGGCGCAAGATCATAAATTTATGTGGGCAAGATTCATTTTTCGAGGCCCTCTGCTCGCGAATGAAGACAGATTTTTAAAATCGCGAGGCCCCTCAAACAGCGAGGCCGTGGGCTGTGGCCCACGTCGCCCACGCCTTACGCCGCCTCTGCATCCTCTTCAGTCTGGACCTGGTCTGACACTAGATATCAAAGCTACCGACGATTTATACTTTCGCATCACCGTACCGACTACGAATAAGCTTCTGTTGGTGTGGATGGTCTTATTTATATTATGGCTTTAGATTTGAAATTAGGCTTGTGTGATTGCAGTTTCCAAAATCTTTAAATTTGGTACGATAAGGAACGCGATCTACATAAGCTGTACTGGTCAAAATTAAAAAAAACATTTATGTGCATAGACGATACGAATGAAAAGTAATGATAAATGGAGAATATATTCAAAGATGAAAATAAAAAAAAATTGCCCAATTTGAACCGAACATGCATTCTACATATTTGCTACTAAAACTGCAATTACTTCATTTATCTACTCATAAGAGAATACATTATCAATCATATTTGACCTCTTATATCTCATTGCAAGTACAATAGTTCTTGCCCAAAACCATACCAAAGTAGTGATAATAGAGTTTTAAGTTAAATAAATAAACCAATGAGAAGCCAAAAATAAAGCCATTAAAGAATTAAACAAGAAGTATTCTACAATGTAGTGTCAAATCTAAAATTATAGTTCAAACATCTTACAATTACAACTCCTTGTTTTAATATTTGTTTTTGTTTTTACAAAAAGTGATCTTAACTCAAATATAATAAGTAAAACTTGTTTAAAATGTTACCTATGTCGAAGAAAGCAAGAAGAAGTAGACTGAAAAAAACACGAAAACGCACCATGTTTGTTTATATGAAAGCAACAGTAAGAATGCAAAACACACTGAACTAACCACTGAGATTACAAATTTGTAATAAACATATTGATAATGTTGAAATATGACCCTTGTTTCTTTTGCTGATAATAGCAATTATATTGTTCATAAACAACACATCAGCTAATTTTGATAATGAAAGTAATTAATTAAACAACGAATTCTTCTAACATCAACCATAATATAAAACATGTGTAAAAAGGCCGGTTTTAATATCGATCTATATATACTTTGCTGCTATACACATTAAATATTTACAAGAGTTGTACAAAAAGTTTAAAGTATTTTGTAAATATCTAGTCAATTTACTGTAAAGTACTTACAAAGCGCGAAGTACTACTGACTAATGCCGTGTTTATGATAAGATTTAATTTACGATCGTGTAATAATATGTTTAAATTAAAATCTTCAACATCATTAATAATGAGATCTACGTAACTGAAATGGATGCTTAGGAAAATAGTTTCGAGGCCTAGAATTTTATGCAATCCGTAATACTTGTGGTATACCTATCTCTGTTTAACTCATACTAAATGTACGAAAAATTAACTTACATCAATCCAAGCAAAAATGATAATTATTGCTTGATGTTAGTATATTATATTTATTTATCCGAAGATTTACTTTGTATATATTTATTTATAAATGACTTAAGTAAAATGAATTTATTTATTACTTCTTTGACTAGTTTGTTCTTCGTCTGTTCTTTGACTAGTTATTGTCTTTAGTTTTGTGCATGGGAACAGCTGATGGCTTTAACCTTACATTTGTACCTTCCATATAATCTACTAATAAAATATGATTACTGCAAGTTCTGGTACTTTTAGAAGGATACCAGTTTTCTCTTCTAATGGCTGTGATCTATTATTTTAATAGCTCTGGGTTATTAAAAGGAAACTTATAATGAAAGAAAAGGAAACTTTAAGAAATAAACACGTGTAAAAACTATAGATAAAACATGTATCTTAACCTTAGGGCTGGTACTTTGAACTGCAATTACTTTGAACTGCTTACTTAATCATAATCAGTAATTTTAAATGGCGGTTAAAACATGATGCGTACTTTGATACTTTTTATCAAGCGATTAAGTAATCGGTAGTTGGCAACATTGACAACAAAATCCCTAAAAGCAGCTGTATTAAACGCTATCTTCTCTTTATCTCATCGGTTATTTGTAAAAAAGGGTTGTGTAAGGGGTGATGGCACGACATGGTCAATATAGCCAACCCAAACGTCAACCTCGCCTGCTCGAGTGATG
>WYDF02324220.1:0-14263 GCA_009867245.2 Adranes taylori | reverse complement strand
TTACAGCCAAGGGAACTTGCAATATGATGGCCATAGCATGGTCAACTGATGAGGGAGTTTGGTTTAGTGGGGTGAGCCTTAAGGATCCCTCTTTTCTAGAAGGGCATGCACACAGAACACACACTTGTGTGGAACAGTGGACCCTACCACAATATACGTATTAACATATCCTACCTTAAACAGTCAGATTTACATATGATTATGTGAGAATATATTCTATCCCCCTCAAAACCTTGCGGTCTTATATACTATTATCATGCTCGCACAAGCATACGCAAGTACGCCATATATCAATATAGACAGGCGACGCAGAGAGCGTACACTTCTCTCTGTCTTATTTCATTGGCCATATATTCCTTTCTCTTATACGCGTTACGCAATTGTTTAGCATACAATAATATTTACGTAATGTTTAGGTTCTTATTTCGGAAGAAATATTTACTTAATTACTCTAAATTTATTCAAGCTACACCTGCTAATTATATTCGGACCTATTCTAAATATGATATTCCTATACATTATTTCTTAACTGTATTTAAGAAATAATCTTTCATTTTAAATATGACATGGAACAACATTTGAATATTATTTGTTTATTTATCTTTGCAAGATTCGCTTTTCAATTTTTACAGATAGATAGACAGATATTATTTTATGCAGACTTCTTTTTACTATAAGGTTGCCAACTTGAGATACATAGATCTATTCTTTTTATTTAATCACGGAACAAAGACAGTATTATATTTATAGTTAACATCACTGTAACTTTGTTACAGTTCATCTATATATTTATTTATTAACGATTAACTCCCTTGAAGAACAAGTATAAAATTTATATACATTGTGATTGAAGATTTATATTTTTAGAATGATTAATACAGTATATCATAAAATAATATTATATATAGATATAAACTTACGATTATACAATATAAATAGAAATATAAACATAAATACCAATAAGTTATCATACAGACTTCGAGTTTCCATGCATAACTTAAAGGTATATGTGTTAATGCGAATTTTATTGTATTAGGATCATGATATTAAGTGATATCTTTGTTCGAAAGCAGTATGCTGTTAAAATATTGAACTAACATTTATTCTGTTTAAGATTAAGTTTTTAAATTTTTCTATTTAATAAATTTTTTAATTTAATTTTTCTATATAATTTGTAGAAAATATCTACCTCATTTTCATTGGCTAATCTTGCTAATCTGGATGTAGAGTAATTATATACGTAACGGGATCTATGAAAAGCACAGTTTAATAAATTATGTTTTTGTATATTAATGAAGGGAACTTTGAATTCTGTGAGCAGAAGCAAATAGGAACAATTTATAGTTCCATTTACTAACTTGTGATCCGTTTATTAAATCCGTTTTATTTTTCTGTGTTGAAGTGATGGCATATTTATTGAAAGCTAAATGCTCTATATTTATCTATTCAAGTTTCAGACATGTTCTTATCTTTCATTTTGTAAACTAAAGTTCTTAAAAAATTATTTGAATAGATTCAACTTCATCACTATAACATTTATAATGAGGTGACCACACCACGGAAGCAAATTCTAAAATTGCCCTCACTAGTGAGCTGTATAATAGTCTATACGTATTCGGTTCAAGATTACAACTAAATCTATATATGATATGAAAATTGTTATTTATTATCAAAGTAAATGCCCAGATCCTTAATCTTATCGACTCGAGTGTTTCGCTCGAGAGATTATATAATGGAGCAAAACTTTTCTTTGATTTATTAAAGCAAATTACATTACATTTACTAGTGTTTAGTTTTAAACAATTTAGTTTACACCATTCATCCACCCTGTTTAAGTCTGATTGTAACATATTTATATCATATAGATCTTTAATTTTCTTAAATATCTTAAGATCATCTGCAAAACACAAGAAATCTCAATGAATTATCTTCTTTTCTATTTCATTTATGAACAGTGAAAATAATAGTGGGCCCAAGTGCGAACCCTGTGGTATTCCAGAGTGGGCTGAAAATTCCTTAGACATATGCTGACCAATTTTTACATTTATTTCCTATCCTTTAAGAAAGTAACCACCCAATCATGCAACTTCCCGGTTATTCCTAAAGCGTTCAACTTGGCTGCCAATAACTTGTGCTCTACTTTATCGAACGCTTTGCTGAAATCGATGTAAATACTGTGCGCATAGGATATATTTTCGAAGGCTTCTATTATTTTATTGAGATATGTTAATAAGTTTGTTTAGACATACCTTCCTTTCTGAAATCCATGTTGATTGGCTATTATTAGATTTTGATATTTAAACTCTTGAATTTGGAGTTTAATTGCATTAAAGCATATTTAGGTAGCCATAGATTCTGCATAAAATATCCTTTTTGACATATGGCTTTTGACATTGGTGGGCAGCCCACCGATAGTCCTAATTTGTCCTGATGCCATATGGCCTGTGGAAGATTATAATCGACGAATATGATCATATCTACATCTTCATATATATTTGCAACATTTGCAGCGCTTTGACAGTGTTTAGTAAATATGTGACAGTCTGAGTCTGGTGGTAAATAAACGCCTCCAATTATAGTAGATTTACTATTAGTTTTTATTATTACAAAAACTTGTTCCAGATTATCATCTGTTTAATTTGCTTTGATGATATGTTTTTTTTTTCACTGCAATAATGACACCACTACCTTCTGATTTACGAGATGTTTCGCAGTTCCGATCTTCACGATACATATTGTAAATCTTTAATGACATTTCACTTGTAGAATAATTATTATCTAGCCATGTTTCCAAAATTATTATAATGTCATAAATTGAAGTCCGTACCGATTGTTTTAGTTTTGTGATTTTGCTTCTCATACCTCCTACTTTGTGACAATATACATTCAAGGGGTTTACTAGTTTCCCCTTGAATGTCTATATGTGGCTTGCTCCATAATTTTAGGAACCCCATCTATGTATCTAATTGATATACCCTGCTCACCATTGTTCAGCCTATTTTGAAGCTCTGTTTTCACGTTTTTTATAGTATTCTCTTTGCTTGAGACTTTGATTCTTATAAATTCTGAAATTTTTCGTATCAGTTGAATCTCTAAGATTATTTCTTCTTTTAATACATTATGCACTGCATCAACATCATTCATGATAACTATTAATGGTCTTGCCTGATTTAATTTTTTCTTACCTAATCTAACTACTTTTTCAAATCCGCTCGATACTTCCATTTTCTCTAATAATGATTTTACGCTATCTGCACCGTCATTAACTCTGTCTGTAATGTTTACCTCAGAATAGTCTTTAATATTATGAATTATTATTTTGCGAGATCTTTTCACACGATCAGACGTTTTCGCCATTACAAACATTAATGGCTCAATTTAGAGCACTCTGCATGACCATCACATTTAATTATGTTGTCTATTTCCTTTAACTGTTGTCTATTTCCTAGTAGCAATAAATTCTGTGTAAGATCCTTTTAATCGCCTACTTGTTCAACCCTACCATGATTATCGTTGCAACAACTGCGCAATGTTGCGTTTGCCTACAGTTGCCCGAGGTTCCGACCATTATGCGCATTTTCTTTATCATCCAGCCTATGTATCTCAACCAACCTTAGCTTCCTGGCTCTCAATATCTCCAAAGATAGCATCTTTATTCTTGTATTTAATTCCCGAATCCCACTTCTGAGATTGATAGAGTCAAAATGAATTAATTAAAAGTGATGTTTTAATTAAAAAAATATATTTAAAGTAATATAATTAAACTGATACGTATGATATAAAAATATGTCTGCTAGTAAAGAGAACTGAAGAGAGCGCAGTGTAGGTGGCGCTACACTCCCACTCGCGTTATTTAATTTGAAACTTTCGCTCCTATCAATTATAACACTACTTTTTTTTTGTATTTGTTTTCATTAAAGGATTTGCTTGATTCAAAATTGGACAGAAGACGAAAAGGCATTTTTGGTCCACCTGTTTTGAAGCGCCAGATTTTCTTTATTGACGATTTTAATATGCCCGCGTTAGAAGTATATGGAGCTCAACCTCCTATTGAATTAATAAGACAGTGGATGGATTTTAAAGGTATTTTATTTATGCTACATATTTTCAACCATATATATTTTACTTTTATGTACCTGCAAGCATTCTGTAACGTAACCAAGCCTAGTGTAAGACACTTATAATATTTTGCAATAAGATTGTTACAAAGACTGATTGTTTTAAGGTTGGTATGATAGAAAAAGTATAGGTGATTTTCGAACAATCATAGACGTTAATTTTGCTGCTGCGATGGGTCCACCTGGTGGTGGAAGAAATCCAATAACACCTCGTCTTTTAAGACATTTTCATTATATAGCTTTTGTTGAATTGGAAGATAGTAGTAAGGTAATAAAATTAATAATTATATTTTAATACCTACTTATTTAGCATAGAGCAAAACATCTGATTTCTATTATCTTATAGATGGGAAACGGAACCGTCTACGAAGCTTTTATGTCTGAAGGTTTTCAGAAATTTTATCAAACATGGCTTCTGTAACTTTTAAATTTTTTTACTGAAAGATAGTTTAATGCTTATGAGATAGAGGGAGTTTTAAAAAGGTTCGTAGGAATGTGATCCTGAATCAAAATTTGACTATTTTAGTTATCTTCGTTTCTATGAAGATTGGGAAAATAAAACTTGGGGAACTTATATAACACGAACGAGCATTTCGAGTGGTTAAATATGTGACAGGAGCCATTTTTTTTGTTCAGATATTTCGTATTCAAACTAGGTGATTGAAATTTTGCACACATATAGTACCTTGTATTATGCGTCGAAGAAAAAACGACCCATGTTGCCAAATTGTATAGGAAACGGTGTTGCCACGTTTAAAGCTTAACAAACTTTTTGAATATCTCAGGAACGATAAAATATAGGACATTCGAATCAACTTTATTGTATAGGCTACATAAAGGCCCTTCGATTTTCGATTTTGTTTGAAACATTTTTGTCCAAAATCACAATTTAACATATATACAGGGTGTTTTTTGTTTTGCTAACTTTAGGGTTCATTTTTTCGAAAAATTTCGCAACAATTTTTTTTAAATTTCTTGTGTCGAATGTTCCTTTAATACTTAAGCGACTAACTGAGTTTATAAAAAATCGCATGTCATAGCGTCGAAGTAATTTGACCTTGAAAAAAGTGAACTGCTCTAAATATCTCGGTTCCTATCCAGAAAAATAAAACTTGGGAAAATTATATAAGACCAGCGAAGCTTAATTTTGCCAGTGTGATCAACTGAATATACTGGCCGATTTTGAGCAATAAAAAAAACATTCAATAACTTTTTAGTAACACCCTATATATTTTTCTTATATTTTGGTAGCCCTTGTGATTTTCTTTACAATGATACCACATATGATCGATCTAGCTCTTATCATTTCAAAGATATGACCCTTAATAACTTAAAATTTTGCAACTTGCCACGGCAACTGACATTCAACAATCATATTATATACATGTGAGCATATTTAATAGCTCATATATGTGGCGGGTACACATAATAATTTTTGGAGGTGCTCTAAATGATTATTTTATTGAGAAATTGAGTTTTAAAATTAGAAGACTGAAATTTCGCTCGCATAATGTATATTGTATTTTGCGTCGAATGAAAGTAATGCTATCCCCGCAAGTGGTATAGAGCGCGATGTTGCCGCATTTAAAATTTTACAAACGTTTTGATGTATTTCCGGAACAATAAAAGATAGGACACTTGAATAAACTTTATTCTATAGGCCACCAAAAGCTCGTTCAATTTTATTCGATACATTTTTTTCTAAAATTACTATACAGGTTGTTTTTGTTTTGTAAACTTTGTGATCCACTTACTTGAGACGAGCTATTGTACTACATTAAATATCTCGGTTCCTATGAAAGTTGAAAAAATAAAACTTGTGTAACAAGTGTAAGACCCAGGTACCTCAATTTTACGCGAAACGGACACGAAGGCCAGACTGCTCTTTTAGAAATTAGTCGAAAAGAGAGTCAAGAGGGGTCGTAGGCCATGCCAAACCGGACAGCCAAGCTGTCTGCACCGTAGGCAAATACGGGGAAAATGTGCGCGCCGTAGGCAAATATGGGGACCGGGGGATTCATGGATTAGACTAATGTTGTTTAGTTTACTCTAAACACTATTGTGATAATTGAATTTAATAGACGACTTAAAAGGTGATTGTCGAACCTAAAAGGTTCAACTTTTGTTTTATGCAAGATGTAACAAAACGTAGGACTTCCAGTATCTGAAAGATGGAGTGGCGATCGCGTCAACGATTTTTTTTTATTGTTACCTAGATTGAGAAACCAAACATTTATAATACTGTTATAATAATAAAAATGAAAATAGTTACAGGAGCAAATATTTTACATTTCACGAAGTATACAAATTGAAACTATTAGACCTTAGTAAGTTCTATTGTCAGAGACTGGTCCAGTTTATAATCTTGGGAAAGGTTTATTTTAATTTTGAAATGTTCTCAAATTGATCATAGATATAATGGACCTGAATTTTTACCCCAGCTGAGTTTTACTATAACACTCTCAAAGACAATCTCGCATTAATATAATGCACATTAAATATAATGCACTTTTTAAATGCAAAGGCGAACGAAGCAACTTAATATGTCTGTGCGGATAATATTAAAATGACAAATAATTCGTACTTGTTACGTATCGGATTCGCAATTCGGTGCAATGATACATTGCACCTGTTTTTGGAAAGAGAGGGTTGGAAAGAGAGGGTTGATAAAAGCTACACCACGATGCCAGAAACACGTGACCACCCTGCTTCAATTTTTCAATTAATTATTATAATTTTCCTATCATTTACAATTTTCGAAATTAGCACCTATTTATTTAAATAATCCTTAATTATTTTTATTGCAGCTTGAAATATTTGGTAAAATATTAAAATTTTGGTTAGATCGTATCCCGAATGAAGCAAATTTCTTCGCGCCTATGATTTATACAACTTTAGAGATTTATTCAATAATTTTGAAAGAATTATTACCAACTCCAGCGAAGACACATTACACGTTTAATTTAAGAGATCTTAGTAAAATATTTCAAGGCATTTTGATGTATCCGCCTGAGATAATTAAAGTAAGTAATCGATGACTTAATCCAACACATTTACTTCTTGTAGACGATATTAAACCAAGATATCAAACCTTGGGAATGGGAAGTAGATTAAGTCCAATACTTGCGCAATTCTTCATACGGGATTTAGAAAACAAGATCTTCAAATCAAATAATTATTTAATCTCCAAAGTCAAATATTACAAAAGATATGTGGACGACTTAATCATAATTTTCGATGGTGCAGTGGAGGAGATTCCACTACTCAATACCTTCTTCAATTTCTTTCACTCAGATATCAATTTTACCTATGAATTGGCAATATACAAATTCCCTTTTTACATGTAATAATAGACCATAGCAGTAACACACTAACGTTTCAAATATATAGGAAAAAAACATATTGTGATACACTGATCCATAATTCGTCAATAGCTCCATATTCACATAAATTAGCAGGATTCAGATCAATAATACACAGAGCTATGATAATTCCACAAAATGAAATAGATTTCATAAACCAAGTTAACACTATTAGAGGAATAGCAATAAATAACGGTTTCAATGATAGAATAATTCTTAAACTATTAATAGAAAAATTCAATAAATTAAATTCCAATCTCACAAGCAGCTACATAAATTCGGACACAGAAACAAATAGATATTTCTCTCTGTCTTTCCTTAATAATAAATGTAATATGCTCAAAAAAGTTTTTAGTAAATTTAACATTAATATAGCTTTCACACAAGTAATTTGAATAAAATTAAGAATAATAAAGATAAAACCCCAACATATGATAAATGTGGTATATATCAATTAAACTGTAACTCTTGTAACTCGTTCTACATTGGCTTAATAATGAGAAATTTCAAAGTGAGAACTTCAGAACATAGTAAAGCTATTAGATTAAATAATGAGACGAGCCAGTTTGCTAAACATTTAAATAACAATGATCATGATTTTGATTCCAAAATTAATTTCACAGCACATTAATTTCACAAATTGTAAATAAATTCCACATAGCTAAACATTTAGAATAGATTTATATTTTCGTCAATGAATGGAAGAATAATGAAGACCTAATCAATAGACAAATCGGTTATGAACTAACAAATTTCTTAAAAATGATAGACATTCATTTATTTTAATTATTATTAATACAACTTCAAAAAGATAAAATAGATTCATTCTGATGACATTTGTTTGATGGCTCTGGATTCATTTTCCTTTAAATTGAATTATGATTAGGGAAATATCATTGTCATGTTGGCCCCTAAAACAGGTTACAAATTGTCTATAACATATTGATATAACATTAATAACTTTTTTAAAAATAAAAATTTTTATAACAAATTTGACAAAATTGGAGTAAATTTATTTAAGTCAAATGGATATATTTCGTTGATTGGAGCAAGATATTAATTTCACTTCTCTAGTTATAAAAGTTTGAATCATTAAGATACACAGTTAGCCAGATAGATTACCTAAAAGTCAAATGGATATAGTATTGGTAACCAAACGCCACTGAGTTGAAATAAATCTTTCTAAATTTCTCTTCATAGTTTCACCCTCTTCCTCATACGTCGATGGACAACATTGGTAAACCAGACTATAGTTTCCGTCCGCTACGGTTTAGCTTTTATAAATCAGTATCAATCGTCAGAAATGGCGTTGATACGCTGCAAAATAAAAAACCAAGTAAAATATTAAATTTCATCACACTTTATATATAAATTTTGTTAACAAGATGTTATTAAAAGTTAACAAAATATATCAATTGTTATTTTCCAAATACATAAAATGTTAAAAATTTTAAAGAAAATCATTTAAAATCAACATGCAGGTAAATTTTCTCTTGCTCTTGTCAAAATATATATTTTATATTAGCCATTTATACTTCTGATGATGTAGTAATTGTTTCCACGAAACATGTCAACAACTAATTCAATTTGGTGAGCTTGGAAGCTCACCTCAAATTGCAAATTTGTTATTAAATGGAGTTTTTGGAACATTAGTCTTTCATCAAATCAAATCAATACCGCATTCATTGCGGTTAACAAATAAACAGTAGCGACTATGTTATAAACAAAACAATATTTAAGCGGTGCAAATGTATGGTGATGAAATAATAAAACAGTAATAATGCGGAAAGCATGTACAAATGAAAAGTAATACAACGAGAAGGCGCGGGTAAATCTAAATACACGATATGAACAACGGAAAAGATAGGAATTAGTGCAGGTGCTATGTTCGCTGAGTGAATAAGACTAACCCCACTTAGCGTAAGTTAGATTGATACACTCTAGTGGCTAGAACAGAAAGGAAACCGCTAGAAGCCACAATAACACCCCGATTACCCGGTTACAGCTACCGAGCGACTAAAACCAGGCCCGATTAGCGTAGGTTGGAATTATACGCTCCAATAGATTGTATGAAAGGAATCACCGTAACAACACCCCGATTAGCCTAGGTGCTACAGCTCCTGAGCGATTAAAACTAACCCAGCTTAACGTATATTAGAATTATACACTCTTGTGGTATAGGAAATAGGGTGGTGGTAAGATAGAAGGAGAAATAAAGCTATTCAAAATACATGTGATTCAACATAGAACAGTGTACCATATATGAAATTGCTTACCAGACGCTTATTGTGTCGTCTTGACTGACTTGGCTGATCGCTCTGATGGCTGTTGCTGCTGGACGTCTTGTTTCAAGTTCTCAAAATCAGTAAGTAAATTAAAAATCTCGGTATTTATAAGCCTGAGCCATTACTCAACTTTTGCTCTGTGTACGGGTCAGCGCTTAGCCAATCACACGTCATTTACTGCGTAATACGGTCTTTTACAAATTACAGCGTAGCCACAGGCAACATCGGACAACTACAGCCAACACATATTGATTATTATTCCTTACGGTATTGGCAGGTGACAGTAAAGTGCGCGTACAACACATACGCTCCAGCGGTCGCCGTTCAGCGTATTTACATATCCATAATCAGACTCCGTTAGCAGTACAGTCATCTAATTAAGCTTACGTACACTATATACGTACACATGTGATACACAGTAAGCGTGTACTAGCAGTGAGCACGTATTCAACACACAGGCCAGTGTGATAGCGGGCAGTAACATTATAGTATAGACAAAAACCTTTACTTTTTATCTTTCATATACCATACAGGTATGTAATTCCTATAGATATATGAAAGGGGTAGGATTTATGTTTTGACACTTTTCTCTATTTCACCTTAGTACGTCTCTTGTATTGAAATTACGACAATCCGTTAATACGCAATTCAAAGGGGGTGTCATAAGGAACAATTTTTCATATAAAAAGTTTTTTCTAAAAAAAAATTTCTTGTTCAAAAAATTAAAAGAATGCTCGATTTTTCGCTGGAGGTGCGTACGTACGTACGCATGTGTGTACGCACGCATGTGTGTACGTAAATACGTACAGATGTATGTTCAAGAATTTCTCGTTCCCTATGGGACTGATCTGGATGAAATTTGGCAAACAGGTGAATCCGCAGAACATTCGAATAAACTTTATTGTATAGGCTACATAAAGGCACTTCGATTTTATTTGGAATATTTTTTCTAAATCACAATTTAAGATAAATACAGGCTGTTTTTTGTTTTGTAAACTTTGCGGTCATTTTCTCTGAAATTTAACGAAGGATTTTGATAAAATTTCTTGTATCGAAAGATCCTTTAATATTTAAGGGATTAAGCGAGTTTAATCGCAAATCTTAGCACAGGAGTAATTTGACTTTCAAAAAAAGTACTAACCTAAATATCTGGGTTTCTACGAAAGTTGAAAAAATGAAACTTGGGGAACTTATGTAAGACCAGAAGACCTCAATTTTGCACAGTTGAATATACTGAACCGATTTTGTGCAATACAAAAATTTAAAAACTTTTTAGTAATACTCTGTATATTTTCTTATATTTTGCTAGACCTTATGATTTACTTTACAACGCTGCCACATATGATGGGTCTAACTCTTATAGTTCCAAATATATAGGCCCTAATGACATTAAAAATTCTTCATTTGTTATACGGGAACGCTATGCACAAGACATACGTATGCAATTATCTGATTGACAATTGCTTTTGCTTTTAAAATCTACCGTACATCTAATTGGCATTTATTTTCCCACGATCATGTACTATATATTTTTAAATGAAACGAAAGAAGATTGGTTTTAATTTGCATTACATTATGTATACCAGGGCCATACTGATAAATTTCATAGAAGTTATGTGAAACTCTAAAAAATTTTCAAAAAATAAATAAATAAATAAATATAAATCTTATATATAAAAATTAACTTTATTATGTTTGTGTTCTCAAAACTCGAAAAGTACTCGACCGATCGACTTGAAATTTTGACACAACGTTGCATTTACCACAAGAAAAATATATAATATAAATACGGGAAACAGGAATACGGCAACATATATTCTTGAAATTTTGACACAACTTTGCATTCGAATATGCGCGTGTTTTTATATACTTAATAAGGGTATGCGGGATCACGGGAATAAGAAAAAAAAATCTTGAAATTTTTACAAAAATTTGCATTCGAATACGCGCGAGTTTTTGTACACTTAATGCGGGAACACAGGAGTGCTAGAATACAGGAATACGGGACAAGCGCATAAGGGAACACATATTCTTATGGGAACATATATCGGCCATGTCGCTAGCCGCGACTATAATGCGAGAACACGGAGATCAGATCAAATCACATAAAATCAGATGAAATCATATCAAATCCGATCAAATCAGTTCAAATCAGCTCAAATCAGTTCAAATCAGATCAAATCAGATCAAATCAAATCAAATCAAATCAAATCAGATCAAATCAGATCAAATCAGATCAAATCAGATCAATTCAGATCAAATCAGATCAATTCAGATCAAATCAAATCTGATCAAATCAGATCAACTTAGATCAAATCAGTTCAAATCAATTCAACTCAGTTCAAATCAGTTCAAATCAGATAAAATCAAATCAGATCAAATCATATCAACTTAGATTAAACCAGTTCAAATCAGAACAAATCAGATCAAATCAATTCAAATTCAAGTCACATCAAATCAGATTAAATCAAATCACAGAAAATCAGTTCAAAGCAGATAAAATGAGATTAAATCAGTACAAATAAAATCAGATCAAATCGGATCGAATCAGTTCAAATCAGATCAAATCGTATCAAATCACACCAAATCAATTCAAATCATATCAAATTAGTTAAAATTAATTCCAAATCAGATCACATCAGTTCTAATCAAATAAAATCAGATCAAATCAGTACAAATCAGATCAAATCTTATTATTTCAAACCAAATCACTTCAAATCAGATCTATTCAGATTAAATTAGTTAAAATTAGTTACAAATCAGTTCAAATCAGATCAAATCAGTTAAATTCAGATCAAACGAGACTAAATCAGTTCAAATCAGATCAAATCAAAAAACCAAAACAGTCCAAATCAAATCAGTTCAAATCACATCAAATCAGTTGAAATTAGTTCAAATCCGATGAGATCATATCAAATCAGATCCAATCTGAACAAATAAAGTCAGTTCAAATCAGATCAATTAGTTCAAATCTGATCAACTCAGATCAAAGCAGATCAACTCAGTTCAAATCAGTTCAAACCACTTCAAACCAGATCAAATCAGATAAAATCACATCCATTCCGTTCAAATCAGATCAAGTCAGATTAAATCAAAACACATCAAATCAGTTCAAATGAGATATAATCAGATCAACTCAGATTAAATCGGTACAAATCTGTTCAAATCAGATCAAATCAGATCAAATTAGATCAAATCAAATCAGTTCAATTCTAACCAAATGAGTACAAATCAGATCAACTCAGATCAAATCACATCAAATCAGTTCAAATCAGATCAAATCAGTTCAAATCAGATGAGATCATATCAAATAAGATCAAATTAGTTCAAATCAGATCAACTAGTTCAAATCTGATCAACTCAGATCAAATCAGATCAATTCAGTTCAAATCAGATCAAATCAGATCAACTCAGTTCAAATCAGATCAAATCAGGTGAAATCCGATAAAAACAGATCAAATCAGATCAAATCAAACCAAAACAGTTCAAATCACATCAAATTACTTCAAATCAAATGAGATCAGATCAAATCAAAACAAATGAAATCAGCTCAATTAGATCAAATCTGATAAAATCAGATCAACTCAGTTCAAATCAGTTCAAATCACTTCAAATCAGATCAAAGCAGTTCAAATCAGAACAAATCAGATGAAATCACATCAAATCCGTTCAAATCAGTTCAAATGAGATAAAATCAGTTCAAATCAGATCTACTCAGATTAATTCGGTACAAATCAGATCAAATCAGATAAAATCAGTTGAAATCAGTTCAAATCAGTTCAAATCAGATCAAAACAAATCAAATCAGATCAAATCAGTTCAAATCAGGTCAAATCAGGACAAATCGTATCATATCACACCAAATCAATACAAATCAGATCAGAAATCAGTTCAAATCAGATCAAATTAGTTAAAATTAGTTCCAACTCAGATCAAATCAGATAAAATCAGATCAAATCAGTTCAAATCAGATCAAATCATATTAAATCAAACCAAATCAGTTCAAATCAGATAAAATTAGTTAAAACTTGTTCCCAATCAGATCAAATCAGTTCAAATGAGATCAAATCAAATCAGTTGAAATCAAATTAAATCATATCAAATCAGATTAAATCAGTCCAATTCATATCAAATCAAACCAAAATAGTTCAAATCAAATCAGTTCAAATCATACTAATCAGATCAAATCAATTCAAATCATATCAAATCAGATCAAATCAGTTCAAATCAGTTCAAATCAGATTAAATCAAATCAGAACAAATCAAATCAGATAAATTACTTCAAATCTGATCAATTCAGTTCAAATCAGATGAAATCCCATCATATCAGTTCAAATAAGTTCAAATCTGTTGAAATCAGATCAAATCCGATCAAATTAGATCAAATCAGATGAAATCCCATCAAATCGGTTCAAATCAGTTTAAATCAGATCAAATCAGATCAAATCAGATCAAATCAGATCAAATCAGATCAAATCAGATCAAATCAGATCAAATC
>WYDF02324209.1:0-14265 GCA_009867245.2 Adranes taylori | reverse complement strand
TTAGTAATGAAAAGTTAGTTTCATTTATTATACAATTTTTGGTCACCTGTCTACAACAATTTTATACATTAGATAAGATATATCTATTTGTTCTTCCTAGAAAAAAATAATTAATCATCAGATTCTTATGCATACAGTTTTATGCAACCACAATTGCCTCCCCTCTGCTTTATTTAGAGAATAAAAAATTTAAAATCCATTACAGATCAAAGAATGCTTTATATTTAGATTTGTAATTGTTGGGTAATATGGTGAATGTTTCAATTCACGATGTAAGTGTGGCCTGAAGCAATCACTAATACGGTATTTATGCAATCACTCGTTAAAGAAGCAATCACTAATACGGTAATCACTAATACGGTATGCAAAACGGTCCGGTTTTACGGTTTGCAATTCTTGGACATGGCCTGCGATATGAAACTGAGGGAATTATTTTTGCATGCCAAGCTGGTGTCATAAAGTCGCTTGTCTACCATAAGAATATAATGGCTTTACAGGCGGCACATACGAACTGTCTGGCATGCATGTGTCAACCAGAGACGCTACTTCATCTTTTTTCCGCATGCCCGGTGCACGCTTGAACAAAATACATCCAGCGCCACAATGCTTCCTTAAAAGTGTTATATTTTCATTTGCGACATTCTTACGCTATGGATAAAGATCCGGTTGCACTCTACGTCATTAAAGATATTGAGGCCGTAGTTGAAAATGACGCAGTTAAAATCTGTTCGAACTACGGTTGTCCTGCAACCCATCAAATAGTCGCAAACAAACCTGATATTGTGTTATTTGATTACACTGAGCGGGAGAAGTTCCTTATAGAATTTTCTAGCCAAGCTGATAAAAATATTGAAATTAAGGAACGTGAAAAAGTGGCTAAATATCAGGTTTTGCTATGCGATCTAAGGATCCAATATACACGCTATTCCATCAAATAGGTAGTCCTCATCATTGGAGTCATGGGAGGCGCCAGGTCCTCCCTAATAAACTATATTTAGACCATACCTACTTGCGAGACCAAAGCTGAAGAATTTGCAAGTCAGAAGCAAAAGGCCGTCATCCTGGGCACTTTGAGTTTACTTCGCTCACACGACCCGACTATGACGTAAGGACTTACTCTATTGTTTAGTGAGACGTTACGTGACATCTACCCAAAGAAGAATCTTGTGTAAGACGTCGTTTTTTAAAGGTGCTGAAGTTGAGCTACTTTGGGAGGAGCACACGCTACAAAGCGAAATAATAATAATAATAATAATAATAATAATATTAAATGCCTAACAACCCGTTTCGGGACGTATCTACGAACAACATGGATCTAAGAAAGACTGGGCTGGTTGCAAAGAAATTTGCGTCATTTATATACGAGAAGTTGCGTCATGCGAAAAGTTACGTCTTTCGAGACACAATACAATACAAGCGCAATTTGTTCATGACCTGGATCGATTACAAGAAGACATTTGACACCACGCCACATAGTTTGGTTATCAATTTATTGGAGAGCCTAAAAGTCGACGAGAGATTAGTGAGTTGCACGCAAATGCTCATGTCGCAATGGCCAAATCGCTTTGTCATTAAGGCTCACAAGAAAAGCGATGTAACGAACTCAGCCCATTACCAAAGGGGCATTTTCAAAGGCGATTCCCTAAGCCCTTTGTTGTTTTGCATTTCACTTCTCCCTATATCCGTAGCTTTACGTCTCTCGGAAGGCTACCCATGTGGAAAACCTGGTAGTCGAATACACAGCATAAGTCATCTGTTTTATATGGATGACGTAAAACTTTACTTTCCTGGCGAAAAGGAGTTAGCCAACTCCTTAACTCCTTAAGGGCATTGGTATGGCATTTGGATCAGATAAATACGCAGTGGTCTCAGAAAAGGAAGACCGGATATAGAAAGGGCTGATAACAAGCTTGCCGAGGGATCAGCCTTCTCACACCTTAAGTTTGACGAGAGATACCTGTATCTTGGTATGAGTGAAAGTCATATACATGGTACAGTCAATATCAAAGAAACTCTCAGCAGCAAGTACAAAAACACCATTAATAAAATTTGGCGCTCCAAATTAAGCGGAGCCAACGAAGTTGTCGGCACAAATATGCTTGCTGTTCTGATAATATTATATAGTTTTGCTATTATAAAATGACGGCGGGACGAGCTGATATTCATTGACCGATCTACAAGGAAAGTGAAGCATATTAATCGAAGCATCCATTCTAGGTATTCCGTGCCTCGTGTTTAGCTTCCACGAAATGAAGACGGCCGAAGCCATCTGAGTTTGAGCCAATGCATGGCCGTATGGTAATAGGAATGGCTAACAGGGTTATAAACAACCTAGATGACCCTCTTATGAAATTTGTGCACGAGCACGAATTAGCGGCCATGGGGTCATTTCTATATAAGGCTGCAAGAAAAGCGTCCGAATCCATTGGAATATCGTTATCAACAGATATGCAGGCTAATAGTGGTGAACCATTGAACGTGATGGAGTTAGATATCGAGGCTGCCAAAAAGGTACTTCGAAAATCAGAATTGGTAATATTCTAACTTATTACCAATTCAGAATTGCAGTATATTCAATATATTCAGAATTGGTTAATTCCATCAGGATAAAGCTATGCATGGCTAATTTTTCAGTATCATCGCCGAATTGGAGCTATTACCATACATTTAACATTCAGCTTCCTAAGATCTGCTGTCCTGCGATCTGAAACTGAGGGATTTATTTTTGCATGCCAAGATGGTGTCATAAACGCGCTGGTTTACCGTAAGAATATAGTGGCCGTAGAGGTGGCAGACACGAACTGCCGAACATGCAAGTCTCAACAAGAGACGCTACTTCATATTTTTTCCGCAAGCCCGGTGTATGCTAGAACAAAATACATCCAGCGCCATAATTTCGCCTTAAAAATGCTGTATTTTCATTTGCGACATTCTTACGGTATAGAGAAAACCCGGTTGTACCCTACGTCGTTAAGGATATTGAGACAGTAGTAGAAAATGACGCCGTTAAAATCTTTTGGAACTACGGTTTTCCTATAATCCATCAAATAGTTGCAAACAAACCTGAAATTGTGTTATTATATTTCAATAAGCTGGAGATGTACCTTATAGAATTTTCTAGCCCCGCTGATAAAAATATTGAAATTAAGGAACGAGAAAATTGGCCAAATATCAGGATATGCTATGCGATCTAAAGATCCAATGTCGACGTCATTCCATCAAATCGGTAGTCCTCATCATTGGAGTCATGGGAGACGCCAGGTCCTCCCTAATAATCTATACTAGATCATACCGACTTGCAAGACGAAAGCTGAAGAATTGGCAAGTCAGATGCAATAGGCCCTAATCCTCTGCACTTTTGAGTTTACTTCGGTCACACGATCCGACAATGGCGTAAGGATTTATTCTATTGTTTACAGAGTCTTTACGTGATATCTGCCCAAAGAAGTGACAAAACGAAAAAAAGGAATAGTAATAATAATAACAGTCTCTAGTGTCCAACTGTACAAAACAATTAGAGGACAAACTATAAATAATATATAAGTGTATATAGTAAGTTAAATACACTTAATATGAGGTTAAGAAATATTTATATAAATGAAAGAAGAAAAATAATTATATATATATAAAAAAATTAAACGGTTTGTATTATTTAAAGTAGCACATAAATACTGATCCATAAGTATTGATACATTGTAATTTAAGACGAGAAAGACAAAACATTAAAGAGTAGTAAAATATTCGAGTTGCGTTATAGCAGTGGGTCTTATTTTGTTGTATGAATCATAAAACAGGTCACATTCAGAGCATATGACATTGTAGAAATTTTATATCCAAGATGTATTGGCTTTAAATAGTAGATTTGACCGATAAAATCTAGAGTAAAACGTACAAGTATGTCTGTTTTTCTTAATGTAACATTCCAATCAATTTGTAGTAGTAGCGATGGATTATCAGTAGATTGGTGCACTAATTTATACAAAAAGCGAATGGCATGCATTTTTCTTCTGCATTTTCTTCCGCAGAGATATCTATTTCACCAATAGATATCTATGGTTGGTGCCTCTCTCTGGATATATACCCTTAGTTTTAAAGGTAATGAACTTATCAAATTTTCTCTGTACGTGCTCAGGTGTCTTAATTTTACGGTTGTATAATGGGGACCAGATAACAGAGGCATACGTTAGTTTACTGCGAATATAACTTACGTATAGAACATTTAAAGCCTGTTCGTTTCTAAATGCTCTAAAATATCTAATGATAAATTCCATACTTTTGTAAGAAGATTTAATTATTGAGTTCGTATGACTGACAAAAGACAACTTAATCCCCAGGTCCTTAAACTCAATGACTCTAGGTAAGTTGGTGTTCATAATTGAATATTGAAACAATAGTTTCAGCTTACGAGAGAAACTCATAATCTTACACTTCTCAATATTTATATAAAGATCATTTTTTTTGAGACCACCTGTTCAAGCCAGTGACATACTTTTGTTAATGATTACAATCATCATAGCCATTAATAAGAGAAAATAGCAGATCATCAACATACAAGGGGCAATTACGAGGGAGTACGTTTGTGATGTCATTGATAAACATCAAGAAAAGCAATGGGCCTAAATTTGAACCATGTAGAACTCCAGATTTGACCAATGTTATATCTGGCTTATGTCCATTATATAAAACACAGTGTTGTCTGTTGTGTACGTATGACTCTAAAAGTTTAATTATTGTTACAGGAATGTTAAAAGTTTTCATTTTCTCTATTAATAATATGTGGTTAATTTTGTCGGAAGCCTTAAAATTTATATTCACCGAATCTATCTGTGCTAATGCGTCTAATATTTTGGAGACATAGTTTTTTGTTGAGTGAAATAAGTTATTGAGCAATTGATTGAATAATTTATATTTATAATTGTGTAACATGTTGTTCTGGGTTAATATCATTTTTAAGTGCCCTGAAGACAAGATTGTAAATCACAATATCAATCACAAATCACAAAATCACAAAATTTCAAAGTATTATTATCGGTCTATAATTCGTGATATAAGTCCTATTCCCAGTTTTGTGAACAGGTACCAACTTACCCAATTTCCAAACTGACGGGTAACAAGAGGTACGTAAAGCCAAGTAAAAGATTACAGATAAAGGTCAGGCAAGTGTAGTAGCACAATCCTTGATTAGGAATCCCGGTATATAATCTAGACCCGATGTTCGTCTTCTGAAATAAATTGAAAGTCACATTGATTGACGTCCATATTATTAAGAGAGTAAGAGAAATCGCTATACACACTGCTAAAGAATTCACTGAATGCATTAAGAGTTGTGTTGAGTGTAACTAGTTTTATATTATTATATTGCATTTGACTCGGAATTCTGGAGTTGTTTCTGTTATTATTAATATCGGACCAAAATTTGGATGGATCTGACGTAACTTGCCTTTGAACTTCACAAAAGTAGTTTGAGTACGCATTTGAAATAAGATTCTTTATAATACTTCTACTAGATCTGAATTTTTGTAAATAATATTAAATTTCATATTTTCTGTAATTTGTTAGATATTGTTTTTTTAATTTGATATTAGTTATAATATCTTTTGTAAACAACATTGGATACTTTCTTCTATTAACATAAACCGACACCCACTCCCGAATGACACTGTACATATTATCATAAAAAAAGTCACGTGCTTCCTCAAGTGTATTTAGTTGTGGAAGTTCATTCCGATCCAAAAACACAAACTATTCGTATAGAAGATTAGGATTTTCTCTACTTATTAATGCCATATCATCATGCATAATATGACAATCGAAATTGCAGAAAACTAGGTCTAAAAATCTATTATAATAATTGCACACCGAATTCATTTGTTTTAAATTACAAAAGGATGTAAAGTTTCTTAGCAAGTCACTTTTCCCAGTATTCACTTTTGATTCATATTCAGCTAGATTGAAATCTTCTAATATGATTATATTGGTTTCATAAAATATTTCTGTATTTTCCAAACTCTCCAATAACAGCGATAATTCCGCAATAGTTACAGTAGGAAGTATATAAGAAAGTATACTATATATTAACTTACGTATCCTTGAATTAATCCCTCTGTCCCTAAGATGATCCATACGCCTATATTATAAAACACAAAAAGACAAAAAAAGGGAAAAAATAATAAAAATAAAATATAAATAAAATAAAAACAAAAAATAAACAAAAAAGAGACAAAAACCATCTCTCTTCCACAACAACCTTAATTTCTATTTCAGGTATACTAACACCGACTTGCGCAGCCACGCAAGGACATAAATATACAAAATCACCAGCAAATCACCCCACCCCACAAAACCAAACTTCCTCATCACTTAAGCATGCTATGTCCAAGGTATTGCGGGTTCCCTTGGCTGTAAAGCGAATGCTATAGACTATATCTTATCTGCAAGCTATCAGCTTACCTAAATTCTAAAAGCATACCATTAATTACCAGTTCCAAGCTGTAGAGGATGATAAATCCTAAAGCTTCCTTCAAACAAACTCTCCAATCTCCCAAAAATGTACAATCCCAACAGGGAGTGGCGTTTTAGTGGGTCAAAATCCCACATTGTCGGATGCAATGGACATCCTTCGCCTTTTGAAGGTTTCTCCAGTTCCTACGTAAAACAAAAAAAAATATTGACTTACTATAGTTGAAGGTGCATATGCAACCTATGGCGTTAGGATTAGAGAGAAATCTAAATGAATTAACTCAATTTAGATTTATTAATTCAGATACGCGTTTCTTGTTAGTTAAGTCGAATAATCTATTCTTTCTAAATATGCTGTAGTTATGTGAAAATAGTTCACTAGATAAGATATCAATCCATATTTCAGTAATAGCTATAATGTCAAATTGGTTTATAGACACATTGGATTAAAAACCTACAAAGTTGGTGGGCAGTCCTCTTACGTTTTCGTAGTAAATTAATACATTAGTAGTATTAGTTTAAATTTAAGTTATTGCTAACAATTTTTGGCATTCCATGATAGTAATTTATCTTGTATGCGTTGTTTGGATTTTTGATGTCTAATCCAGCTCTATGTTGTTTGTAATATTCAATGTGTGGAGGAGGTTTATCAAGTGATAAGCGACAGTGCTTTTGTGATAAGTGACAGTGCCTTTATGCCTTTGAGCTTACTACTATTTTGTATAGCTATATGCAAATACGTTTCGTCATCAAAGGTAATTCTAACAGATCTGGGTGAAGTTCGTTGCATATTAGCGTTTCGCATTCTGACTGGTTTAAAATTCAGGTTCTGTGGAATATTGGGTTCCTTGGAGTATTGATCAATTTTTGATATATTTTCATCTACTCCAAAGACCATCAGATTACACTTTCTCCAATCACTTATCTCCTCAATAATACTTTCTACAGTTGAAGGTGGTAACTTTTCTTCTCTATTAGACAACTAACTGCTTAACTACTTTAAGAAGTTAGCTTGCAGTATTTTTTAAATCATTTAAATCATTTCCTATCTGCTGGCAGTTTAAGCAAGTCCTTTTAGTCCAATACCTTTTATCAATGTTATATCTGAATTGGATAGATTAACATATGCGTTGAAGTACTTCTTTTTGCATACATAGCACATAACCATTAAGTACTTCTCATGATTTTGCTTACAGCAGGAATATTCACTCATAGCAGACATGCTTGAATTAGTTCATTGCTTGACAGTATTATGCTTGATAGTATTAGATAGTAATTTCCTTTGGTTCCACTAACAAATCATTAGCACATTTACTTATTTCTTTATCTTCAGAGATTTGATTCGAATGAAGTTGAATCCACAACGGTGTATTATCTCAAAGTAAGATGGCGTATGGTATGAATGCGAGGGTTTAGCGTTATAAACAGCTCTCGAGACTTAGACTGTAACAGGCATATAAACTACACGAATTCTTTATCACAAACAAATCCACTGTTTAAGAATATTAATTATCACACTAGTAATTTTTTATTGCACATTAACTCACTGAAAACGATGTGGTAATATGTGGTACTATCAATTATAATTGTGACACATGTTATGCCATGTTCAGAATTCAATTTTAGTTAAATATCACGTATACTTTCTTATTTAGTTGTTACCATATAATGCCTGATTAAATTAATAAAATATAAGATTTTTGTTAGCATCTACACTATGCGTTTCATTTATACCACGTTGATCTAGCAAAGCACTACCCTCTAGTTAATTACTAATTTATTGTACATGGTCCTTCAGAGCCGGATGTCAAGTAGAAATACACGGATTATATGACGTTAGTGAAGCAGGCTATAGAGCAGTCGTGTATAGTAGACTGATGATAGAATATCACTTCTACAAGTGAAGTTTAAGATAGTCCCGATAAAACAACAACCGAAACTAGATTTGTCAGCAGCCGCATTATTAGCACAAATGATTGAAAATTGGAGGCATTAAATAAACTTAATGTGAGTGTTTACACATTGTCGGATTCAATGATCGCACTGGGATGGATCAAGGGAGACCCAAGCAAATGGAAGACGTAGGTGACAAACAGAGTCATCCAAATTTAAAGCCCTACACAACCGGAGAAATTAGGGCACTGAGAATACAACAAAATCCTACGGATATAAACTCAAGAGGAATAAGTCCGGAGGAATTGGTGAATCATGTAACATGGTGGGCCGGACCAAACTGGCTTCACCAAGATAAACAGAATTCCCAGAAGTACAGTTGGAGAGAAAGAAATGTTTATCTACAGCAATAATGGAACTAAGTTCGGAGGAACAGCAAAAGAATTAGTTAAATATATCCTAGCGGTAGAAAAAACTGACCACGTGGCGTCGGCGGGCGGTACTGGGGGCCTCATTGGCATTCTATCCAGCCGGTAGTGCCCAAGCAGTACTGTGCTTTATAGGAGTGACGTGTTGTTGACGCTCACGAAGGGGTGGATGAAAACATAGGATGTCCTTACCAAAAGGCAGGACGAGGAAGAACAAAGCGGGAAAAAACGAAATTAATTCCACTTCCAGTAGATGAACCGGATGTAACGCCACCTACAACAGAGGAAGTCACCAGCTTGAAGATTACAATGAACAACCACAAGAGAAAATGGAGAACTTCAACTGTATGGTATCAATGGATCATATTAATTGTTATCATGTTGAATTAGATAATAACTACTAAGGGGAATTTCAGCATTCATTATCCGAACAAAGTGTAATTAAATACTAATTTTTTGTACATGCTCCTTGAGAGCCGGATGTCAGGTAGAAATACACGGATTATATGACCTTCTCCGAGAAATAGTCGGAGACGTTCTAGAAATGGCGCATGCTACGAGAGGTATAAGTAGAATCGGAGTAGAATATTCAGCATCCATATTCCTTACAGACAAAGCTAAGAAGAATCGAGTTATCCAAGACTTCAAGGAAAACTGTGTAAAAGCTCAAATATATCATCTGAAACCCACTGCTCTGAATTAAACATTCAGCTAGTAGAACAGTTAAATAGTTTTGAGAACCTGAATCATTTAGTACATTCCAATAGAGGAAGAAGAGGCGTCTTAGAAAACATATTTACTTCCATCTTCGGAGTAAATAACTTAGGTCTATCAGGACATAAGAGACCAGCATCAAAATTAACAACGGCCAATGGACATAACTAGTAACCAGTTGAAAATCATGTTATCAACCATTGCCATAGTAAATAACACTGAATAACAAATTGCACCCAAATTAGAAAAGTTCAGAATAAAATTGAATCAAAGATTAATCACGCTGAATGAAGTTGAACGTTACAGTTTACAACTCAACATGAATGAAGTTAATATTCATATGCTAAATGCATATATCATCGCTCAAAGTATGTCGAATGAATTGTAGTAACATTACAGAAGATTAGCAGCGATCACATACAAAACGGGAAAATTTACGACTGTCTATCTCCAGCTATTACTCTTAAGAGAATAATAGAAGCTAACGCTGCAGAACCGCCGCAAGTGTGAATACTAGACAAACTAATATCAGCAAGCAAGCTGCAATGGAATGGAGACCTGACTACTGTGTACGGATACTTTCCGATACTCTATACGTCAGCATTCAACCTGCCAAGTATCATACCAACGCTACAGAAAGTCGGGAAGTCCCAACACCAGTAGCAGCGATGAATTATTATATTTAGCAATACTTACAATTAACGTACGCCTAGGTGCACGATTGTGGGGTCATCAATAGCACCAGTTATTCCTGAACCCAAAGTTACTTCAAATTTAGCGAAGAACGTGAACAGATAATGATTCATTATACGGGAATCATAACAATCGAGGAAGAATGTCAGATACTTCGACAAAAATTATTCATTCTCAGCAACAATTAGATATTCCTGTAGTCAATAACTTTGAGCTCCAAGTAAGCAAGACCACAATAAGTTAACTTGGCATCAATCAACAAGAAGCGTCCGATATCGTATGAGATGATCTGATCCACGTACGAAGCAAAGAAAAGGAACGAAATCAAAAGTTTCAGCAATCAGTCTTGCATCACATGAAGTCACATGTTTCATCGTTAACCGTCGTGTGGATCTTTCTCGGCTTGTTGGTTGGAGGATTAGCTATCATTAAGGGTTGGAAAATGCTAGAAAAGAAGCGACTTGGACTAAGCGGCACTATCGTTGTGAGACAGCACAGCACTTCGAACTTCAATCACTGAAGTCTGGGCCGGCAGTATGTCCAAGTTAGGATACTGAAATATTATATTAATATTTACTTATGACTGTTATCTTAATTCTCTTTATATGTCGTTTAGATAAAATATTTTTCCTTCAATTTAATAATAAATTTAGATACAAATAATTATGTATATTTAACATATGTAGTACGATTATTATTGTCCAACAATTTATAATGCATCGACCAGCTAATGTGTGACATTTTCAATGGCAAGTATTGATAACCTGTATGTATAAGAATAAAATATAGTTACATGCAGGTCATCACTTTAGAAGATATAAAACACATATGTGTTAAAGCAAAAGGTACACTATAGACTTTTCTTTATTTGGAATCACAACGGACATCATCTAAAGAAAACTCTATATTTTATTTAGAGAAAAAGAAACGTTAAAAGTCCATTACAGATTCTGAGTTAAGCTTCATTGAATTAAGCTTTTCTGAACGAATCTGAATTGTAAAGAAAAAAAATCTATAAAAGTGCCCAGCAGAAAAGTTAACGTAGGGCTTTAAAAATGTATAAACCCGATATGAAATTCAGTACAAACCTTTCCGTTCCATTAAAGCTACTGGCCGAGTTTAGATGATTGATTGATGGTGGATTGGTTCCAGCCATTGATCCCGGTGTAGTCCGCCAACCGCTTCCACTCGTTCCACCTCGTCCAAACCCTCCACCACCACCGCCCACAGAAGAGCCCAAAAGAGGCGCTTCCCCACTAGAATGCGTACCCATGCCAGCACCAATCATCCCCGATGGTAATTTTAGACGACCACCTCCACCAGTACGTCCTAAATACAAAAAATTTGACTTAATTTTAATAAATAAAATAATGTTTCGAAAAATTTGGAGATATATATAGGAAGGTGGTTTCACATAAATCTAGCCTTCGATAGATGCCGTTACGCGTCAACGGACTCCATACTGGTTTTCATATTTGCTATTTAACACATGATGTCTGTCCAAAATTTGAAACATAAAACTAAATTCCAAGAAACGTCCAAAAAAGTATAATTAGTTTCGTTTGTACAGCTGTCACAAGCAACCAGCTATTGTGTTTTGTGAAAAATAGAAAAAGTCGAACATCGTTCAGTAATTAAGTTCCTTCACAATACAGGGAAAAGCAATGTTGAAATCAAACCCGAACTAAATGCTGCTAGCGAGTCTGCACCGTCGCTAGCAACAGTTAAAGTTTGGAAAACTGAATTTATTTGTGGTCGTACGAGTGTTTTTGATGATGACCAACCAGGGCCCTCAAATATCGTCACTACACCAGAAATCGTCCACAAAATCCATGATATGATTATGACAAACCGTCGAATCAAAATCCGTGAGCTAGCAGAGACTCCAAACATATCAACTGAGCATGTACACGTCACATGTTTTTGGATATGAAAAAGCTATCCTCGCGATAAGTGCACCAGTTTGCTCACTATCGACCAAAAACGAACATGTGTGACGGATTTGGAAAAAACTTTTGGCGAAAATAAAACGTGATTCGGAGGAGTTTTTTCGTCGACGTCACTACTGATGAAACGTGGGTCCATTATCACACGCCGGATACGAAAGATCAGTCAAAACTATAGAGAAAAAGCGGCGAAGGCCAACCAAAGAAGGCAAAAACCACCCGATAGATTGGTAAGGTGATGTCGACTATTTTCACGATGCGAAAAGCATTATTCAAATTGGTTCTCACTGTTCTCAGAATTAAAGAAACCAGAAAAAACCTGGTTTGGCTCGCAAAAAAGTCCTCTTCGATGACAAAGCACCCGCTCCCAAAACGATCGTAGTGCAAGCAAAATTGAAGCAATTAGGCTACGAATTGATCTACCATCCAACGTATTCACCAGGTGGGCATTCCTTTTGATCCCAAACCTAAAAAAAGACTTGGTGGACTCCGTTTTGCAACAAACGATGAAGTGATGACAGAAACTTCGCACTATTTTGAAGAGCACGAGCAATTATTTTTCCAATGGGACGAAGAAGTTGGAAAGTCGTCTTGAAAAGTGAATTGCCTGAAAAGGAGACTGAAAAATAAGTAATGAAAAACAAACAAACATTGTGTATTTTCTTGCATAGGCTAGATTTTCCAATTGAAATGCACATACTTATAGAGTGGTTTCCATTCATGCAAACAAAAGAATTCTTTTCCAATTTTTCACATTCAGTTTAAAAATGATGTGCATTTCCGATTAAATTGCAAATGTGTTTATGTTTACACTCATACTTCATAGTTACTTCTTTTTAAGTATATTATTGTTAATCATATATTAAACAGAGTGGTATCACACTAGATTTAGTGATCGGCCACTTTAGAGAAATATATACAACAATTGTTTTTCTTTGATTTTATATATTAATTTTAGATTTTTTTTCTTGCACAATGCGAAAATGTAGAAAACACTCTAGAAAACAGACTAATATATCAGCTGCATCAGGTCAGCACAAGCAAGCAATTATACAAGAAAACCTCAACTCGACAATCATCCAATGGGACCAGCACAACAACAATGAAAACAAAACAATTGACAACATCAGAAGAGGTAACAACAAAGACCCAGCATGCGTTTAGTCTATGCTGGATTGTGTGGGTTCTTTTATGTTAAATTAGCTAGTAAGGAGAGCGTTCTAGCGGCAGTTTGCGTAACCGGCGGCTAGATGGGAAGTGGTTTGCAAGAAACTTCTGCTAGTAGCTTTTAGGAAGTTCTGAACTAGTGGATTCGTGGCAAATATATTTTTATGAAACATAGTTTATTAAATGGACAGAAAATAAACTTTATTAATCATTCTCAGTTCTACTTTTCTATTATTCGTTCAATCAATTATTTATTGGTGATTTCAGATGTGGTTGACAAGGAGAATAAAAAGGTTAATCAAGAATTTCAAGAATTCGTGGACGTGGTCGCCACCCCATTTTTCATATGCTGGAAATCCTATGTTTCGTTTTATCTCACATAAAACATAAGTTGAGTCTTATAATTTTGACTATCACCTTATAACTAGTCTATTAAATTCAATTAGCACAAAAATGTGTAAGATAAACTAATCAAAATTAGTCTAATCCCTACCAATGAATATCCCAGTCCCCATATATGCCAGCGGCGCGAACTAGCTCTCAAGAAATCATGCCATATACTTACATATACTTACATATTATTTACTGGTAACCCAACCAATTTGCCATCAATAGCAGATATTGGAATTTTTACTAACACAGTTGTTGTTTAACGGTACAATGATGGGAATACACGGTTTTAAGCGTCTATAGACTGAACACGGCAATCTTGTGGTTGAACACGGCAACAAAATAATTTTCTAATTCCATTGCTATTTTTTCACAATGTACCATTAGATAAAATCTGTTACATATACTTGCCTGATGAGTACGCAAATAGGTCGAAACGAGATGTCTTCGTAAGTTGGTAACATTTTTCAATTTTGCAATTAATATTAAGTTATCACAAATTAGAATAAAAGATTTATTGGGTGTGAACATATGTAAGCTATTGTGATGTAGCTAAATATTTTACTTAGCAGAAT
>WYDF02324198.1:0-14265 GCA_009867245.2 Adranes taylori | reverse complement strand
TAGCAGGGAATTAACACTGGTCACACGCTATCGTATGGTTAAGTGCTACATCTATTCGGTGTTACTGTATGGCATGGGGGCCTGGACATTAAAACTTACAACGATGAGAAAGATTGAGGCCTTCGAGATGTGGGTGTTTCGCCGAATGTTAACGCCGAAAAAAGAGAAGACTTTGCTACAGTTATCGCCAATCTTCGATGAGAAGCGGCACAAGAAGAAGAAGATGTATAATCGATACCATTGATTAAGTAATATTTCTTATCTATTTTTCTTCTTACAAATGTGAGTGTGGAAGCTCAATAACCTTAACTACAATCAAGGAATACAATTATACTACATTTTAAAAAGTTATTACTCAAGAACAAAAACTTATTGACTTCAAACCACTAAACTTAAATGCAACGACCAATTTTTAATTGACAACGTTGCCAATTTATTGAATCTATCTAATATTAACTTAAAATGTATACACAATAGTGCGTTTCTAAAATTAATTCACTTTCAGAGTTTTATTTTTTTTTAAACTATTTTATTTTTTGATAATGTTTAATCACTTAGGACAAGGCTTAACTTTATGCGTACATTTAGATCTAATTACTATGCATTTAGATCTAATAACTTTAGGTTTTGTATTAAGAATTAGACGATTTATTTCTTAAATTCTTTCAGTCATTTGACTATCCCTACTGCAGCCATATTTCTCGAATGCGTTAAGCAAAGGAAAACAATGATATAATGTTTTTTCTGCAAGCGCTTATAAATTACAACACGCAACTGGGATGTTATAATATGCTGTAGAAAGAAATTTTTTTAAAGTACGTACGTCCATAAAGTAAGAAGACAATGAAGCAAGCCCTTATAAAAAATATGAGGATTTTGTTCGTAAGAGGTTTTGCCTCTTGACTTAAAAGATTTATAATGTGATATGTAAATGATGTGTTATGAATGTACAGATAGTTCACTTTAAATCATTAAAAATATTCTGAATGAAAATGTTAACATTGATTACAGAAGTAATTAAACTTTTATTTATTTATAATTGGGTTAAAAAACTTTAAATCAAACACTAAAGAAAGGGACTATTAGTAGGTTTGGTAGCCAACTAGAGATAAAAGTAGTATTTCTTCATCTATTTCGTGATTCAGATGAAGGCTGCCATCTAGTGCATAAAATTAACAACTAAGACGCAACATATACCAGCGCCTAATTGCAGAGGCTAGAAAATAAACATAGATCGGTATTGTCAGTATAGTAGCTGATACGTTCATGATTCGTTACTTGTAATACGCGCGGTTATTTGAATTAGATATTCGCTATACAAACTTGTTGCATATGCTTCATCCAAATACAGTGTAAAGGGGTGAGCCAAGCAGATTACAACACTTACATAAATATAAAAAATTATAAATATACTATAAAAAGCCATTTATTAATTATTTACAAAAGAAAAATTATTTATGTAAAGAATTAATACATAAAAAATTACTATACTATAAAAACTTATTAATAAAACACAAATAATTGACAACACAATATTATTTGAGTGTTGCTTTTCTTGAACGTCCTCCTAAATGAGCGCGTTTACCAGTTTTTCGACGACTTACTGCAGTAGGTTGCACTGGTATCATTCTCCGACGTCGATGGTGCAAAGCTACAAAAATAAATACAAAAATAAGGAAGTTAAAGTAAACCAGCATAAAATGTACTGATAAGTAAAGTTCTTCGGATCTTGGGCAAAGTCGTAAATCAAGTTGTTTAATAAATAGTTGTCCAAGATCCGAAGAAATGTGTCAGTTACTTAGGCGAGAATGATTCATCTTCATAAAATCTACCTGACACAAACGTCGCGCAAGAAGCAACAAAGGCTGCAGTAGATTATTTATTTATTTTAGCCCAACATTTTTGTAGCCCTTCATAATCTGGTCTAAAATTATTTTTGCTTTTTCTTTATCAAAATCTTCAGTTTGTATTAAGTTCTTATTCTGATTGCTAAGTTCATGATTTTCGAAATTGGACCTGTTGGTTATTTCTGCATCGGTGCCAACGGAATTTACAACACTGAGTGGTTGTAACTATTCACTACTCGCATCATTTCCTGTAGCGACTTAAAAAAAAGGTGCCTTATTCTGTCGAAATGTGTAACATTAACATACTTTTCGGAATGTACAATGCTAAAAGTCCAATCAATGTGCAATCAAAGCATCTGTATTTACTATGTCTTTTCACTAGGGACAAACACTGCTAACACTGATTACTTTTATTTTATTAAGAATCTCAACTGACTGAATGTGAGTTTTATGATACATATTTTTCTGTAATATGTTATGAGCTGCGTCCAATAATCTTCCCTTATAATAAGCTTCAAATTTGTACAACACAAAATCAACCATCTGCGTCAAGTTGAATGCTTCAACCCTGTTAAATATTTTATCTTTTACCAACTTCATCATTGCTTCAGCATAAGTATTGGTACGATTATTGCTCAAATATAAATTACTTCTGAATCATCGCACCCATTTCTCTTGTCTATTCCAATATTCCTTATTGATGTACTCAACAAAATGAGAGTACCTCCATGCCTTATCAAATTTCGATAATTTTGAGTTGTATTCTAGAGTTGTATTTGAATATGAGTACTTTAAAATCTTGAAAAATTTTGTATTGTTCTTGCTGAATACCGTTTCTTGAGTTTTGAGCCATCTCCGCACACTCTGCAATATATGAAAATGACATAAAAGACTACGTGATCTATTCCAAGCAGTTTTTATTGCTTTTTGTTCAGGTGCAGAATCGTCAGTAATAATAGTACCGCATTCATTATGTATTAATAGAACAAACATTCTGCTACCATCAGGGCCAATCGTTCCCTATGAATCCTTAAAAACGAGTTCAGAAGTAGGAGGAATATACATATGTACTCGCTTCATAAGTGGAGTGAATATACTAAAAAATATGTAAAGTTTGTCTTACGCAATAACATCCATTTCCACAAAAAGCAATTTTTGCACAAAGATTTTCTTTCGTTCTATTATACTAGTCATTATTTTCTTTACACAAATTCTTTACTTTCATTTAAATCTGCTGGTCCAAAAACTTTTTTAACTTCTTTTTTAAATATATAATGACAAATTCTTTACTTTCATTTAAATCTACTGGTCCAAAAACTTTTTTAACTTCTTTTTTAAATATATAATGACAATAGCTAAAACTAGGACAATAATGTCTGCTAGTTTTTCTTCATAATTGTATTTCCATTTTAATTATTTCTAATGCGGTGGAAGTTGAATGTCCACTATGATACAAGTTTAATGTGCTTTATAGTTTTAAGTGCTGATACTTTGCGCTTTAGGTCTATGATTGTGTGTTGGAATATATACTACTTCACAAGGCATTTGCGGATTTGATACAGTTTCAGTATTTTTTCTTCGATGTCTTTTTTTTATTGCTTGTAATTTTACCCCAAGTTTAGATGGGCAATTCAGATTTCTAGTTCGTTTTCTATTTATCGAATCCTGCTTGTTTTTAAATTTGTGTTCTGATGGCATCTTAATTGCTCTTTAAATTTCAATGTTCGACCAGCACATTTTGTACTTGATGGAATCGTATATGTTGCAAATGTTAATCTTTCTAAGTCTGATTCGATGCTTAACCTCTTCGATCGTTTTAGCAAAAATCAAACATCGTATTTTTTGTTCGGCATCCTCCCTGATCTCCTGCATTATCCAATTGATTTTCGATAATTTCAGTTTTCCATGGTTCTCCTAGTATCATTTGCTATAATTTAATAAGCTATATTTAATATTTGCCTATACAATGGTTTTTAATATGCTATTCTTTGACTTATAGACATTAACTAAAATTAGAGGTTTTTTCACATTTAGGTAGTTCTTAGTATAGAAATAAAAACTGAAAATATTACCTACCATAGTATTTTTGTTTTCGAGTTAAAGCCCGTCAAAGTCTCTTTGGCACGTCTCCTGTCTGGAATTAAAGGAATCTGAAAAAAAAACCAGAAAAATGGAATATCCTTTTATCAACTTTGGATGTTGGGGTACGGCAATATTTCGAAAATCATTAATAAGCAGATATTGAAGTTCAGCCCATTATAAATTCACTATTAGTTATATGGAGGACATTGTTAACGTTTACAAATTATGAAAGATTCCCCATATTTGAGATAAAATAGGAGCAAAGATTTGATAGAACATAAAAGCATTTATTTGAATGAAATAGATTTTTTATTATTGTATATACTAAAACTAGGCAAACCAACAATTTATTAACATAAAAATTAAACAATATTCGAAAAGTTTTAATAAGAAGTCAAGAATTGTCTATACAAAAGATATGAAAACTGGCGAAACTTATTAATTTTTATAGATAATGCGACACATTGACATAAACGTCAGTGACAATAAAACAACTGTTAGTGCCTTCTGAGGCCAACATTACATTAGTGCATGAGATATGGCTTATAAAAACTTTCATTAGCTAATAAAGGACAATAGTCCATTTACTTCCATAGTGAATTTAAAACATGAGTCGGACTATAGTTGGAAATGTACGTCAAATACAAATGTAAAATTTTAGATTTTACAGGAATAAAACCAGTAATTGAATAAATTTGTAAGGATTGTAAGGAATAAAACAAGTAATTGAATAAATTAACTTGATTTTGAAATATATTTATCGCCGTGTATGAAATATAAATGTAATGTAATTATAAGTGGAAAAAAATATTCATTTACGTTCATATTCCTGATAAACTATAAAGTTTCTTAACTCTGGTTTTATAAGAATAACATATATTCCGTTACGTCAGGATATGCAACCCATCATACGCATGTGTACTAATTTTAAATGGTGTGCTATTTACCCCAAGAGTCAAAATTCTACCTCATACGGTTTTCTACCTAAACATGAGTATTATCCATAAAAATTATACCGTTATTGCCAATTTTTTTCAACATTGCTGCTTGCGATTTTGACATTAAAGCTAGCTCAAAATCCTGTTTTTCAAAGTATTGTCTAAATCACCTTGTTTCTTGTACAAAATCACACATTTTCGCCAAAATCCAGCAATTCCTGTACCCATAAGTCGACAGTTATAGCATCAATTTCATACTTTACTGCAGGATGTTCTATATTATAACTATGTACAATATTGTCAATAAGTCTTTTTTAGTAATTAGATGTGACCTCTCAAAATTACTATCAACGCTATCGCGTATTTTATCCAAAATGGTGGTATACTGAATTCCTAAAAACACAGTCAGATTAAAATAAGACAATAGGGAATACTTTATTGTGATACCTTTAGTCTTGATTACAAACATTACTTGTTGTTGTTGTAATATACTTATATACAGTAGGCCTATTTTTGCTGCGTAGGCTTATCACCGACTATGTGTTTTAACGTCGAGCCTCTGCCATCGATGCTGATAGGAAGGGTATCAGATAATTTCGTCTTTACCAACCTTTATTGATTAACTCGTAAAGAGATTTTTTTAGTGCGTGACAACCCGCACACACTTTACACACAGTTTTACATCTACCCGCACACAGTTTTACATCTACCCCTACTCGATCAACAACGCAAACCATTGTCTACGCTGGGCATCGAACCCGGGATTGTCCGGTGGAAGTCATGCTACGGCGTCGGTAAAACATTACTTATTCGAATGTGTTCCAACTCGTTGTCATGGCTATAATGACTTTTATAATAAGTCACATTTCAAGTTTTGCTACTTAAAATCATAGACGCTGTAAGTAATGTTGCTTTTAGAAGAACCTTAAGATTTAACTAACCGTTTTCGACACTCACTACAAAATCTCACCTGTATGAAGATTGCGACGAGTTTTTCGAAAGTTTTACGAAATAATCTCAGACATACGTTGTTTCAAAGAAACATCGTATGCTACAAATACTCACCTCACTACAAATACTCACCTGTATGGAGATTGCGACGAGTTTTTCGAAAGTTTTATGAAATAATCTCAGACATACGTTGTTTCAAAGAAACGTGCAATAATTTTAGCAAATGCGTATACTGGGGTAGCTACTTCGTGGCGATGAAGAATTTATTTTGAAATGTACTAAAGACAAATTAAGGTATCTACATAAAGATTAAAAGGTTTTTATTGGTGTGTGACATAAATAAAATGAGTAATTTTGTTCTTTTATGGAAAAACAGCAGTCAAACAAAAGCTGTAACCCAAGTTAAACAGAAACTGAAATAATCGAAAGATCAATTACAGAATAGACATAAAATTACGAAGGTTTATATTTGTGATTGCGCGGGTAATATTAACACATTCACTCTCAACAGCATATTGTCGCTTCTATACCCTTAAAAATTTGCAAAGGTCTCTTTATAAAGACCAAGCATATTTTCAAACAAAGTATAGTTTTTACTCAAGAGATATCGCTGCGCAATATAAATACGTTAGACGCAATAGTTTTGCTGTTTGATCACCGGTGATTCACACGGTCCATATGTGATCCTTGATATATTTTTGCAATAATATTAAACGTGCTTGACATCGTTTTATATTATGTTCTTGAATTTTTTCTAATCAATTTTGTGTAGTTAATTGTGATAATGGATGCAGACGAAGAAGAAAAATTAATACGATGGTTCAATGAGCTCGAATCCGAAGGCAAGAAAATTAAAGCTATTGATATAAAACAAAAAGTAGTACCTAACCTACAAATTTCGTCCGCAGAATTAAATTTAAAAAGTGTGCGGAATGTTAAGAAAGTAAAAGAAAATGAGGACTATCAGTTTGGTGAAAGTAGTCGATAGACAAGTCAAAACTCTAGTGACAATATATTCTCAGACAGTGAAGAAGAAGAAGAGCTATTTGCACCTTCTGAATCGAAATACGAACCTAGTACGACTGAATCATAAATCGAGTCTGAAGCAGAATCCCAAATTCTGTACCATAATTCCGACTTATTGGAGCCAAATGAGGACATTCCGCAAGCGCCCTTAACTTTATGGAATGAAGTGAATTGCTTTTAAGATGGATCATCTTTAAAGCAGTTTAATATCGTTGGTGTGAGCAAAATAAATATTGAACTTACGACCTGTAGATATTTATAGACTTATTATTGATTCAAATATTATAAATTTGATTGCTTCGGAAACAAACAAAAACGCTAGTACTTACAAATTAGATTGGAATAATGTTTCTGCTCAAGAAATGGATTTTTTTGCAATTTTGTTGTACATGGGCCTAGCCAAATTTCCAAAAATATCAGATTACTGGTCACGTAAATTTCTATATCGACATTGTTTTGTCCGTCATATTATGTCAAGAAATAGATTCCAGGCCATATTACGATTTATCCATTTTGCTGATAATTAAGCAGCAATTACAGAATGTACAAACTGTGATTTCAAAATTAAATATACCTAAATTAACTTTGGTAATACAGACGAAATCATATAGGAAAAAAATATTTGGATGCGCGGAATGTGGATTTTAAAGTGCAGAAAAATCAAATCAATCCTTGTAAGACACAAACGAAGTTATAGCAGATAGAAGTCTTTTGAGTGTAAAGAATGGGTTTTAAAACAGCATTTAAAGGAAGTCTTGAAAGACACAAACAAAATCATAGCGGAGAGACGCTTTGCAAGTGTACTGAATGTGATTTTAGAACCTCACACAAAGCCACAACCTAACTCATATAGCGCAGTGAAGCCTTTTGAGTGCACAGATTGTGGTTTTAAAACTCCACATAAACGAAATTTTCTAATTCACAAACGAACCCATTTAGAAGAAAAGCCTTTCAAGTGCTCGGCTTGTGATTTCAAAACTGAACACAAACCATGTCTTTTAAGTCACAACCCAATGAACTCTTATAAAATAGGAAGGGCGGGACATCTGCTCTTAAAGATAACCTCACACATTTATGTATTTGTGTACAGGCTTTTGTTATGCTTTTTGTTTCGAAATATCAACATGCATGACTTAACTGCATTTCATGGAAGAACATGAGTCGTAAACGATTCACTTTGGGCATAAACGCCTTATATTATATAATCTTCATACAGATATTTCATGAAGTTTTAGCCAATCACCGACAGCTATAAAAATGTTGTCAAATCCGTAACAAACACAAGCCTTTTTGAAATGATTTACCGTGAACAGAGCTGGGTAATTACATGTACTTACAAATAATTACAATTACAAAGTACTTTTTCAAAAAAGTAACTAAATACTATTACAAAGTACATGTCTTAAAAAGGAATTATATGCATTTAGTTACAATTACATGAAAAATAGAATTATCAATTACTTTTATAAATACTTTTCTAATTACTTTTATGATAAAGTAATAAATTGTGATAAAATTGAGAAACAGTTACGTTTAAAATTTTTAAATAATTAAAATTGTTCAACATCGACATCGTTCATCGTTCAACATTGTTCAACATCGTCAAATCTCGACCCAAAGATAGCACAAAAATAGATATTTATTGGAAATCATATTTTAAATGTTTAGGTGTAAGCACAATACAGAAAAAGTAAAGTAATTTAAAGAAAAAAGAGAAAAGGCAACTTAATATAATAATAATAAAACATGTGAGCTATTAAACGTTTATTATTTCTAAAACAATTACTTCAATACTAAAGTAATTACTTTTGTGTTCTAATTCACCATGTGTTTATATTGCTACATTTCAAAATAACCTGTTTTTTAAATTAGTGGCAGAGAGCGCATTACTTCTGGGAGCGTTGACTATCGCGGCAAATGAGAATAATCGCTCTACTGGCCCAGAAAAAGAAAGTGCAGTGCTATAATGAAAAAATAATTTTTTCACCAGTGGATAACTGTCTAGCATGGTAATCTTTTTTCTTAAATCATTTAAATACAGCAATACTTCCAACTGTACCCTATTTATGTTTTCAAGACAAGATGTTGCATCTTCATTGAAAACGAAAAAATCCTCCTTGGAATGTCTTTCGCAGTTGCGTAGGAAATGAAACTGTTTCTAAATCTTGAAAATAGTTCATATTCTGCTAGTAAAAGCTGCTTTAAATCTTCTTTATTTAATCCAGCTTTTTTCTCTACTATTGGAGCCCAACGTAACTTAAATTCTGGATGAGAAATTGCATCCAAAATGGCATGGCGATCTTGTAACGTCAGTAGTTTTCAAATCTTTTCCCTATACCTTCAATTGCTCTGTTCAGCAATGTATTTTCACCAAATTTCTTATGTCCTTAATGTCCAGTAAGTCCTTACGTCATAGTCGGATCGTGTGCCCGAAGTAAACTCAAAGTGCCCAAGATAAGGCCTTTTGCATCTGACTTCCTAATTCTTCAACTTTGGTCTCGCAAGTCGGTATAACCTTAATATAGTTTATTAGGGAGGAACTGCCGCCTCCCATGACTCCAATGATGAGGACTACCAATTTGGTGGAATAGCGTGGATATTGGATCCTTAAATCGCATAGCAAATCCTGATATTTAGCCACTTTTTCTCGTTCCTTTATTTCAATAGTTTTATCAGCGGGGCTAGAAAATTTATAAGGAACATCTCCCGCTTAGTGGAATCTAATAACACAATATCAGGTTTGTTTGCGGCTGTTTGATGGGTTGTAGAAAAACCGTACTTCCAAAAGCTTATAACGGCGTTATTTTCAACTACGGTCTCAATATCCATAACGACGTAGGGTGCAACCGGGTCTTTGTCTATACCGCAAAAATGTCGCAGATGAAAATAGAGCAATTTAAGGCGGCATTATGGCGCTCGATGTATTTTGTTCTAGCATACACCGGGCATGCGGAAAGAATATGATGTAGCGTCTCTGGTTGAGACTTGCATGCTCGGCAGTTCATATCTGCCACCTCTACGGCCATTATATTCTTACGATAAACCAGCGTCTTTATGACATCATCTTGGCATGCAAAAATAAATCCCTCAGTTTCAGATCGCAGGCCAGCAAATCTTAAGAAGCGGAATGTTAAATGTGGTGATAGCTCCAATTTGGCGATGATATTATAAAAGTGTCACGTTTATTGCTTCACCACTATTAGCCTGCATATCTCTTGAGAACGACACTCCAAAGGATTCGGACGCTTTTCTTGCAACCTTATATAGAAAGCGTCATGCAACCTTATACAGCCGATAATTCGTGCTCATGCACAAATTTCATAAGAGGGTCATTTAGGTTCTTGATAACCCTGTTAGCCATACCACATGGGTACCCTTTGACGCTATTACCATACGGCCATGCATTGACTCAATACTCAGAAGAGCTCGGCCACCTTCATTTCGCGGAAGGTAAACATGAGGCACGGAAGACCTAGGATGGCTGCTCCGATTAATATGCATCACTTTCCTTGTAGATCGGTTACGAATTTTCAGCTCGTCCTGCCGCTATTTTATAATACCAAAACTATATAATAGTATCGGAACAGCAAGCACATTTGTGGCAACAACTTTGTTGGCTCCGCTTAATTCGGACCGCCAAATTTTATTAATGGCGTTTTTGTACTTGCTGCTTTGAGTTTCTTTGATGTTGACTGCATCATGTATATGACTTTCACCCATACCAAGATACAGGTATCTCTCATCAACCTTAAGGTGTGAGAAGGTTGATCCGTCGGCAAGCTGACTATCTGCCCTTTCTATAACCGGTCTTCCTTTTCTGAGATGGGCCACTGCGCATTTATCTGATCCAAATGCCATACAAATGTCCTTAGTGTATCTGGTGACTATGTTTAAGGAGTTGGCTAACTCCTTTTCGCCGGGAAAGTAAAGTTTTAAATCATCCATATAAAACAGATGACTTACGCTGTGTATCCGACTACCAGGTTTTCCACATGGGTACCCTTTCAAGCGACGTAAAGCTACGGATAAGGGAGTAGTGAAATGCCAAACAACAAAGGGCTTAGGAAGTCGCCTTGGAAAATGCCGCTTTGGTAACGGACTGGGTTCGTTACCTCGCTTTTCTTCTCAGCTTTATTGATAAAGCGAGTTGACCATTGCGACATGAGCGTTTGCATGCAATTCATTAATCTCTCGTGGACTTTTAGGCTCTCCACTAATTTGATAACCAAACTATGTGGAGTGGTGTCAAATGCCTTCTTGTAATCGATCCAGGCCATGGACAGACGCTTATATTGTATTGCGTCTTGAATCAATTAGAAGATTTTCTTTGCAACCAGCCAAGCCACTCTTAGATCCACGTTGTTCGTAGATACCAAAAGGGTTGTATGGCATTTAATATTCTTTCATTTAAGATGCTAGTAAATATCTTATAGCAAGTGTTTAGGCAAGTTATGGGCCTATGATGTTTTGGATCAGATAATGGTCCTGTTTTGTACAGCAACACTGTCCGTCCTTCTGTAAGTCACGGTGGAATTGGCTTTTCTCCATTAAGATACGATGTGAATTCTCTGGCCAGATGTACGTGTGTGCAAGTAAACTTTTTCCACCAAAAAATCGTAATAGCATCTGGCCCAGGCGCGGCGAAGTTCTTTTTGCTTTTCAAAGCTCTTTGTATCTCATTAACTGTTATAGGCGGACAAGTATCCTGATTTTGCGCGTGACGTTTACAAAAGAAATTAAACAGCGTCATCGCCGGAGTCTTTACCTGACATGGTACCGTGTGTTCATATAGGTCTCCAGAAAGCCTCTATCTTTTGGGCAGAGGGAGGGCTTCCTGGATTTCCCATCTCTTGTGTCTGAAATAGCTTACAGGGATTGTGACCGAAAGTAAAGTTGCCTCTAATGAATTTTATTTTTCGACAGAGTTTCCTTTTGACTTGCAATTGCACACGAAGTTGGTCAATGCGCTTTTGTTTAATAATTACTAAAATAACGTTATTCAGTTTGTGGTGTGCAGACCTGATGTTTTTTATGATCTTTCGAATTTTTGGGGTGTATTTTCTCCCACTAGTTATATAATCCACCACACTTTGCAGTCTTGAAATCTCCTGTCGTTTTGCTTTAATTTGTTCCTCCAACTTCTTCCTCTTATTAAGCAATTTCTGCAAATTTGTGCCACTTTGACGCTTCCCTTCCAGAACTAATTCTAAAGTGGCCTCGTACACATTTTGATTTACGCTTAATAAGTCGGAATTAGGATGGATTCTATCTTCTAACAACGGTTGACCCTAGTAATATCTTTTGATTTTGGCAAGAATTTAGAAAAATGTTGGTGTAGTCTTGTCTTTAAAGCTTCAATTGACCCCTGTGCAATATCATATGCAGTGGCTGGTTTTGCGCAGATCTTGTTTGGGTCATTTACATCTTCATCATTATCTTCCCGCAATAGCTGATAGTGTTGCCTTTTAAGATATGCTACGTAGTCCCGAAAATGTTGTTTGGACATATTTGAGTGTTCAGGATGCATATCCAGTCAGATAGTATGCATCCTGTTCATGTAGCCTCTCTTACCGGGTTCGCTTATTATTATTATATAAAAATAAACAATGAATTTCAAACTCAAAACGTAATGAAATATGTGAACAAATATCTTATCCCAGTTACGTTAAGTTCCTTAGTTCGACCACCAGAGGGCCAAAATTAGCTTGAATCGTCAATGTGAGTAGCTGCGGAGTAAATCTATGCGCTTTTTTGAAATCTGGCAAAAGTTATAACTGATCTCAGATTAGTCTATTCAGATTAGTTTTTATTTTAATTTGGAGCACCAGTTTAGATGGTGAGGTAATATAAGATCCCTTCGCGATCAGTATCCTTAACTTTGTTTACCTACTTGTAGCAAACGTTTTTTTTTCTAATTATCTAGATTAGTTAGAGATCAGATCACTTATAGAGAAGATCAGTTCAAGTAGGCGTCAAAAAAAGAAAAAGACGCAACTTCTAAACTTTTAACAGAGAGTATCTACAAAATCACGCAAATAAGAATTTTTCACTATTCTCCAAAAAACTTCATAGGAAATAAGTCTTTTAGAATTATGTTTTGTCATTAACAACTCTCTTTTTGCGTAAAATTTGAGGAAATTTGGTAAGAAGAAATAGTGAGTCAAACTATTCAATTGACAGTTTTGACCCAAACAGAAAAACAGACAAGCTAAAAAGCGAAATGAATGAACCCTAGAAAAAATATAAAGGCACAAATTTATAGGTAAAAATAATGAAACATGATTAGTTTCATTTCTTAAGTTAAAAGATAAAGTTTAATCATAAATTATATATTAAACAATGCAAACAAAACATTTATATTATGAACCGAAAATTATGCTATAAACTGAAATTAATATCATCTGTAATTATTATTACTTTGGTAATCATATGAATTTAAAGATTCAACTGGTACATTATCATATCTTGGTCCTTGATTACTTTGGGATTGAGGCATCCGTAAGGGCGTCCTAAAATGATAAAGCATCTATTGTACTAAAATTATTGAAAACAAACACATGAAATACGTATTGGTATTTCTTATAAAGAGACACAAAACTGTAAATAAACTATAAAAAATACACAAAATATAAATAATTCGTACAACGAAAAGATACTTCAAAAGTGCTTTTATTTCGAAGGTAATTTCTTGGAGCACGTATTCCAATATTATTTTCAAATTTTGAACACACGAAACTAAATTTGCTTTACAGTACTAAACGATGATCATTCACTTTTGTTAACTATCGTGGATCAACTGTACATTTAAACATTAACTATTAAAAAAACTTACAGTTTAGGTCTTGGAATAGCTGCATTCTGTCTTAATCCAGCCGGAGTTGTGCTTTCTCTAAATCCTTGCGGCCCTTGCGTTTGAGGTGGTTGATTCCAAGATGCTTGTTTGGAAGGTTCTGAAGCATAAGAATTGTTAGATGTCGGATTTCTTGATGGAGTACCATATCCATCAAACTTATTTGGCATGTCATCCATAGGTTGTCTTTGAGACTGAAGGAATGGTGGCAGTGAGGCCATGGATGAGTTCTGAAAATCTGAATAATTTGGTTGCCGTGCAAGTGGAGTTTGAAATTCTGATTTATTTGATGGTTTTCTAAAACGATATTATTTGTAAGAGTTAACTAAGTCCAGAATTTTGAAAAATTAAAGAAACTAAACTAATCACTCGTATAGAAACGACATATATATATATATATATATATATATATATACAGGTGTCTCTTCCTTTTGTCCTTTAAAACAGTTCCATTTGTTTTAAATTGCTGCCAAACAGGCTTAAAGCTTTTTGCTTCAGGATGTCTTAAGTTGGGATATTTCGCAGCGTATAATCTCGCAGCTAATAAACAATTTTCTAAAGCTTCGCCAAT
>WYDF02324187.1:0-14266 GCA_009867245.2 Adranes taylori | reverse complement strand
AGTCTGTTGAATTAGAGAAGCACTAGCACTTCACTTTTATTCAAATTACGAGACTATTACTATGAGAGAGCCATGCAAACTATGACATATCTTTTCCAATAATGAAATGAAAACTAAGTGCCTGCTGAAATGCGTGCACATCTATATGCGTTCATGGCTAGCTATCTACTATTTACGAATTGTAAAGAAACTAACAGCCTCCTTGCGAGCAAAAATTGCAATTTCTGATTTTTGCGACGTTGTCGCTAGTAACAAAAATAAATTAAACTTCAACAAACAATGAGAGAACGAAACAATTACATTTATCGAAATTTGGCATTTCCTCTGCCGGTTTGTTGAGAGGATCTATTTCTAAATCCACCTCTATGAGTATTGACAGGTGATCGGATCACAGGTCGCTTGTAGGTACCGGGTTGTCATGTTCCTTCGTACTTTATTATTTCGTCATTTATTATTTGTTGCTTCTTAAGATGCTTTTCAGACGCATATGAAAATAAATAATTTTAATATAAATAAAATTTTAATTAATAAAATTAGTTGTATTTATATATTCTTTTATTACAGGTGGTGATTATTTAATAGAAATCAATGGAAGACATTTGATCATATATGGTCAAGGAGCTCTGCGCTTTATAGATAAATCATGGTGTCATAGCAAAGCGGTGGACGTTAAAACTGTGACATTCAACTACGCAAATTTTACTTCGATATCATCCATCTTTGGCCGCTTAAAGCAACGTTTTAATGGTGCCGAGAATTTTATTTTTAGGTTTTATTTTTAATATATTTTTGTTGATTACGTCCACAAAGATATTCAAATCACTGAAAATATATATATAAATTACCTCATAAGCCAACAAAGTAATTTTCAGATAGTAAAACCTTGAAAACTAAACCCTAAATGCGATTATTTTTTACTTTGTATTTAATTTTATTTGGAGAGTCCTAAAAAATTACGGTGCCTATACACAGGATAAGTGCTAGGTTCTAATTTTATTTTCACAATAATTCCCCCTTAAATACTGAATCGATTATATTAAAATTCCATAATACATTTTTAGGGAAACAAATTTAAGTATTTTGGCACAATTAAACGCATTAGCCGAATTACGAGGGCTATCAAGTTTGCAAATAGATACAGAAGGTAATCCAATTGTAGAGAAACAGGGTTGGAAAAATTATGCTATTTATCGATTGGCACATTGGGGCTTAAACTGTATAAACAACGAAAACGTAAGTATCTATTACTGAATGTTGTACTATATGTGAGAAAAATGTTGTGTGGCCTGTGCTTATTTATCATTTCGCTTTATAGAGCAGTCGTTCTTAACTTTTTTATACTCGAGAACCACCTTAACTAGGCTAATAGTAGTCTGGGATTCTTTATTGAAGTTCTAAAAGCAAGGAAAATCGTAAAATGTAAATTTTTTTTAATAATCGTCATACACATATAATCGGCATAATCATTTTTTTTTATAATCGTCATAGTCATAATCATAACATGCGCATACATAAATAATATACTAAAACATAGCAATAGATTTAAAATAGTAGTAATCGAATTAGGGAATTAATTATCAATAAAATTTGTAGAGTCCTGAAGATGATAGAAACCTACTATCGAAACGTAGAGCGTTTGTAGGAATAAATAAAAGAATTCGACCGAAGTATTATTTTTTATTATTTTTGGGATCCTTTTAAGATCTGTTTGCGCCGATTTAGAACGTACAAAGTGCAGTGGGCCGTTGTACTTTTTAACTATATAAAATTTGAAATCAGTAACTTACATGTTTCTTTCTTTTTTGATAGATAAGTGAAAGCGATATTCAAAAGGCAAACGAAATTTTTCAGAGCTTGGGCGATATTGCTTTAATCTCATTACCCAATTATCTTTTGGAACCTTTATTGGAGCGTTTAAAAGTCTATCTAAATTTACAAAACGTAATTCATGAACAAGTTGATAGCGTCGATCCCAAAACATGGCTTTTAAGAGAAGCGGAATCCAGCCTTAGAAATGTAGTTTTTAAAGAGGCTCTCCAGTGGAAAAAACCGATGGTAAATTATTTGTTGCAGTGGAATCAGTTTTATTGTCACTGTAAAATTTATTTGTCAGTCAATTTTATTTTTTGTTTATAATAGAAGCGTGTAAATGGAAAAAGAAATCAATAAATCAGATGAAAGCAATTTTAAAGTTATCTAAACCTTGAACTTGATATTTAACCTTGATACTTAAAATGTTTCACCAAAAGTTACTAATTTAAAAAAAATCTAAGACCTCTATGCGTGGCCAGCTTTATTCTTATCAGTTTCGTTAATGTATTTGGATAATTAGTCAAATTTTATGATTTTCAAAACAGTTTCACCAATTTTTCTCATAGATGTATATTTCTCGCATTTACCGATAAGTATCTCGTATCTTTTATATACCGATTTCATCCCGTAATACGTTGCTAGAACTCTGTAATGGTACATATGTACATTATGTAGCCAGCGTGGTGGAATAAGCAGAGTTTTTAGACAATATTACTACTGAAAGCAGAGGGTACTGATGACTGCTACCACCTATGATACAAATGGTCCACCTGGCTTATTTAAGCTAATTGAATGTTTCATGCAGTCGGTATGTAGTTATCATCATGATTAACGTATCTAATTAACTTTTTTATATAATTTAGAATGTAAGTACAAAACGTCCATGAGTATGGCCCTTTTGTGTAACACCTTAAGCTGGGCTTCTTTAGATTATTGATAGATTTGGGGCTGTCTGTAAATAATAAATTTATCTTATAAAAATCTTTGACGTATATAGTTGTTAAGGCACGTAGTACATGAGAATAGGTTGTCTTTTGCATAATTGTGTTTTAGGAATGTTCCACTAAGCAAAACGGCTTGGTATATTTAGGTATACTTATGGATAATATGTGCAATGTGGTTAATAAACTAAAATTACTGGATACCGTATGGCCTCAGGTACTACAAGATCTTGTAAGAAATGCGTTACTGGATTATTTACACTTGGACATGTATATGAAAACAAAAATTCAAAATCTTTAATTGGATCTCATCACTGCCATTAAATTTCTTGTTATAAATTTTGAAAATAAAATATTCGAAATTATAATTTTTTACTTTAGTGTGAGAAAGTTGTCAAACTAAACATATTTTTACTAAAAATTGTGCAAAATTATTATGTTCTCGTCTATCAGAAGTTAAAAACCATTCGCTGACAATGGGTGAAGTCCCGAATGAATGGAAGAAAGCTATTACCATTCCGATTTACAAAAAGGCAGACAAAGCTAAAGCGGTTGATTATTGACCAATCAGCTTGACATCTGTACGGAGCAACTGGTAGTTGAAGACTTAAAAAAATTTTGTGGTAAAGCACAGCACAGATTTCTGGCTGGACGATCCGTAATTTGCAAAATGAACCTAATGTTAAATGAACTGACAAGCAAATGTGACAAGAATCGCCCAATTGATGTTATATATCTAGACTTTGAAAAGGTTTTTGACAAAGTCCCAACAGAAAGACTACTATATAAACTAGATGCTATGGGAGTCAGAAGGTTGGATAAAAAAAATCTGATGAGTCGTACTTATTGCGTCCGAATTGACAATAATTGTTCCAATTAATGCGGCATACTCAGCGGAGTTTTGGAACTATCCTATTTTCGTGCCAGAATCAGTCACTTTACTGATGACACGAATTTTTTGGGTTATCCAAGTGATATAAACGACAACTAGGGAAATCTGGGGAAAGTTTATAATTGGATTGAAACTTGGATACTGCCGCTAAACTTAGATAAATGCATAGTTTTACATAAAGGTGTGACTGACGCTGAAAGAAATAACACTCTTTCCGGAAGTGCATTGAAAAAATTAATCTATCAAAGAGATCTTGGAATCAATGTTTCTCGCGATTTAAAGTGGGAGAAACATATAGACAGCATAATGAAGAAGGCTAACATATTAATTTATTTTACAAGAAAAGCTTTCCTACATCAGTTGTTCTTGAATATGTACAAATCGTACATTCGATCAATATTGTAGTATGGTTATTTAATGTAGAACCCGTATTTTAGCAAGGACATCAAAACGCTTGAAAAGGTCCAAGCGACTGATTCCAGATTCTCTCAGAAATCTACCGTACGAAGAGCGGCTTTCAACGTTAAAATTACCCACCCTATTGGAACGCAGAAATATAGGCGATATAATTGAAATCTAGAAGATCCTTATTGGTCACTACAACTGTAATTTAGAGGATCTCTTTACAAGAAACACAAACTCTTAGTTGTGAGGTCACAGGCTGAAATTAAAAACAAAACTATGCATCAAGAATCCACGAAAACACTTCATCAGTAACAGAGTCGTGTCTCTGGAACTCACTCCCATTTTATGAGGTCCAGGGGAACACAAAAAAAATATGTTTAAGAACCAACTACAATTAAAGGAGTGTTAAAAGGAAGTACGCGTTCGCGAGTTGTCTACGTTGCAATGTTAATAATAATAATATTCCAAAATGACCAGAATCTCCGAAAATTTTGGACTGATTTATCGTTAGTTAATTTTCTTTTAGAATGTCGTCGACGTTTCGATCCCTGTTTACTGGATTTTCTTCAGGACTGAAATCAACATTTACACTTATTTTGCAGAATGCTTCTATGGTATTTGACATAAAATATTAACATCCTACTATTAGGAATATCCTAAAGGAATATAAGGATAAGGAATATCCTAATATTAAAAGCCACATTTCAAAAAATTCATCTGTCATCCACGCTGCTTTTTTGTTCTGTTCGTCGGCCACAGGCTTAGACTTTTTTAAACAACATGGATTGGCCGATCATTATCCCAAAATGGTTTCATAGTACGCCAATGCACGTTGTTCAGTTACTCTAGTAAATAAACATATTTTCCCGCAAATCGTTTGAATATCTTAAGATCTGGTAAATTTTTTAAAAGAAAAATCAATGTATTTATGATATGAATGGAGAAGTCGGTGTCAGGCAATGAGAAATATCAGCTATAAAACATTTATTTCTATTCTACAGGAAAATATAATTTTCCTAAGATTATGCGAACAGAAAGAAATTTATTTTTAACAATCTCAATGCATATTGTGGAATGCTCTACTTTTTTTAAACACATGTCATTTAACGATTCAAATATCAAATAACAGATAACTGTAAGTAGAATAAATTTATAATGATTTGGGAATTTATTGGACGAACTTGAACGCCATTTTTATTAATCTACTCCCACGCGAAAATCGAATGCAAGTATTACTTTATTTTATTATTTTGTTTGATAGGTGTTTGTACCCGTGGCTCAGTAATGGTAACTGGGAGCATTCGAGTACGTTAGATGCTCAAATAATAATAGACTGTATTAATGTAGCACTTACCATAGTAGAAAATAGCCTTAAACTGCGATTGCAACCAATAGTATCTAATGATACTTCCGACAAAAGGAAATACAGGAAAGAAAAGAAGACAAATTTTCGCACTAATCGTAAACCACTCATTTCTATTATTCGCTTATTCAAAATGCTGGGGATCACCCATAATGTACATATTGTCTGAATTATGCCACTTTTAACTGCTTGGGTGACTGTTGACTAACCTATTTCTATATATTTCGTATTACTACGTAAATTTTAAGCGGCTAAATCAAAATGATAAATGTTTGACTTACAATATAGGCAACCCAATCTACTGGGATGCATTTATGGAATCCATTCATTGAAATATTTTACAGAGCGATTAACTCACGTGAATTGGGACTATAATTAACTAACCTAAATCGAAACTATAACTAAGTTAAACAATAGGCGTTATTTATTTTAAATACACGAATTTTAATGTTAATTGCTTGCATGCATTTCTTAAATAATTCACAATTCATTTTGTTAAATTTATGCAACTCTTTTATTTAATTAGCCCCGATTCATAGAAGACAACTTGAATTGTGATTGTTAAAGGTTGTGCGTTATCGATAACTGCCTAGATAAATTTATTGTTCAAACTGAAAGGTACGTACTACATTAGTAATTGCAAAGTCTTGTGTTTTATTCAGTGGCCGGAATCTGGGGGTTTATAACTTCATTTCGTAAGTAGATAAATTAAAATGTATATTAAAGTGAATAGCATTTCGTACCTATTGTATCATCAGATCCCATAGGACAAGAGTGAAATGCTTGTTAAAAGGTTTCTCTTTTTCATGTCACGTTGTTCATAAAATCAACACCCAGAAATAAACAGTGTCGTATATGGTTGCTGCACCGGATGATAGCGTATAAAGTTTCCGCATATTTAAACGTAGCAATATGACAAAAAAATAACCAAACGTAAATGAATAATTACAGTAAATGGTTACTTAATATATTTATTTATGCATATAATAAGTAAGTGTAGAAAAATACAACGGAATGATACAGAGAACGGTAGACCCAAATTTTTACTACCATGTTGCATAGCTGCTGGGTATTCACCTGAAAAAAAGAAATAACGAATATGCTACTACATTTTGCCACCAAAAAATTTTAAATGATACTATTCAGCAGGTATTCACATAAAATGTAATTAAATTCTTGATTACTATTGCAGACGGTTGATGGTAGTTCTTAAGACCATCAAGGTAATTTATAATAGAGTGTACAAAGTAACTATTGGAGTTAAGTGATGTCTGAAAGAAAGGTGATGAGGAGAAAATTATAGGAAGAGTGTATGTGAAATCAATGACGTAGATAAGTAAGGGGGACGATAGTAGCGAATGGGTCAGGGATAGAAGAAGAATATTGTATAACAGGTGTGGATGGTCAATGTATGAATGGTATATTAGGATGAGAGAAAATATGAATTGTGAGATATAGGTTGAACACATGTTGCGGGATGTGCAAATACAGGAGAGACATGAAAGAATAAGAATGAATAGTTATAATAGGAAATATGAATTTTTGATTGTTTGAAGATATTTTACCAGAATATTTGAGATCGAGAAGACGTATAAGTATTGGATGAATGACAGGGATACAGTTGTAGAATATGGGGGAGGAGGAAGAAATGTGGGGATCATATGTATGTGATATAATGTTGTGGATGGATGAACAAAGAATGGTAGCGGGTAATTAGATGGTGTACATGGGACATGGGGTAAGGAGACATAAATACTGGAAAACAAATGTTTGAGGTTAATAAGAGGAAGATGTGACTGTGATGAATGTTGGTGGAAATCTTATGTAGTAGAAATGGTAGAGGGATGCAATGTGGGAAGATAAAAAAATGGAGACAAAGGGGGAAAGAAGTAGACGTTGTGGTAGTCTTTGTTACACAATAATAATAACCATTATTGGCATTTCTTACAAATAAACTTAATATAATGGCAAAAATCTAAAATTATATTTCAAGTAAAATAACAAAACATCGAGCTATTCTCGAAGGAAATGTCAAGGTAAGGCTATGTACTCCCCCTTAATTACCTTGTACCCTTTCATACTGCCTTCCCTTCTTACCCCATGCCTTTCCCTGTCAGTTCTCTTTTCCCCGATACCCGCCCCCCCCCCCTAAATAACTTGCCCCTCTCTCCCATCCTTCCATTTCAATTCTTCTCCTTCCCATCCGCCTCCTACTTACCATTTCACATCCACCATCTTTTCTTAACCTTTATATCCACCCACACTTAGTAACATCAATCAAGAACACTTATTTTTACTTATAACTTTAAGCACTTTCGCCATTATGCTCAATCCGCCTCCATCCTGCCCTAAACAACGCATCCAATTCTCTCCTCTCATCCTTTTCTCATCCGTCCACTCCATCTTCACACAATCCCTCATCCAATGCACCCAACTTTCTTTTTCATTTCCTCTCTTGCTCATTCATCCAGTATCTATTATCTATTCCCTCTTTCTTCACCCCCACACCGAAAACACGCAATCATCCTTTTCTCTTTCATACTTATACCAGACCCTAAATACTCAGCCAACCCCTCTTCAACCCTTATCCATTCATACTTATAATTATACTTACATCTTCTTATTCTTTCATTCCTCTTTTGTTTCTTTTATTATTCATATTATTCGTAGTTTGTTTTATTCTTGATTACTTTGTAAAGAATTCTTATTATTTGTGTAGTGATATGATATGTTGTAACATGGAATATGTTTATTTTTTATGGGCAATTGAAGTTTTATGCCAATAAAGGTTAATTAATAAATTAAACTTACCATCAATGACGTGTACACCAACACTAGCTGGAACGGCTATTGTAGGAACGCAAGTATAATTCCCTGAATCCAATGGTCGAACATTATAAATATGAAGAGTTGATATTAAGCCATCCGACCAAAGATTCTGGAATGATCATAGATATAAACATAGGGTTATTTCCACATATAAAATATGATGAATAAAATTGTGAAGCCTACGATCGCCTTAAATGGTTTATAAAGTAAAAACTGGAAGGTGTAAAATTCAAAACTGGGGGATGTAGCTCGTGCTATGCCAGAAAAGCATAGCATGTGTAGATGATTTAAAAAAAATGGTCTTGTATCCATAAGAGTTCAATTTGGAGAAGATTTTGTTCACCTGCTCTTCTGCAAGACTTGATGATGTTAAACAGAAAGGTGGCCACTTTCTTCTGCCTTCAATAAAAGAGCAAGACTTCCAATTAACAAGAATTTTTCGGTCTTTGCCGGCAGATTCCTACTAATTGAATTTAAAGACCCTCATATACAAATTAAAGCAGCTTTGCACAAGCAAATTTTAAAGACTTTTGCGAATAGGAAAGGTCCAAGAACGCTTACGCATTAAATTGTTTTCATGTATAGCAATGCTTATTAATCTCATGTCTGTAACATTGTTAAATAAAATGTTTGACGAATGAAATGGGAAGTGCTAAGCATCTGCAGCAATACATCTAAATCACCAAAGATAAAGACAATATAAAAAATATAATTTATTACTTCAATAATTGTCCTTTTTTTCTCGGTAAAGTGAAATGGTAGTGCCGAATCAATGAAGCGCTGAAACGAGTCAGTCTGATTTCCAAACAACGGTTCTCTTGGAATAAGGTTCTCATCTCTGTACCAAGACACTGTTCCTAAATCGTGTGGACCTTGCTTTATTTTACAAGTCAATACCACGGTACTGCCACTTTTCACATGTAAATCCCTTGGACCTGAAATATAAGCTCGTGCCTCTGAAAAACATAAATTCAAAATTATAAACATATTTTATTAGTTGATAAGAGTCGTTGATAAGAGTCGTTCAGCAATGGGGAATGGGAGGAATTAAAACTTGGCGCTATTCTATTACCATGACTCGCCATAGAAAATTTCTGATCATGTAGGATGGATATATAGACTACACAAACCTGATGTCTTCGTTGAATTGGAACGATTCCAGTTAGATACCGCGGGAAGTTTGGATGACTTAAGAAAACGTTTAAGTCAACACTTAAACGTCAACAAGAATATTTCGCAAATGTAGTACAAAGAAGAGCTGCAACACCCCTTCCAGATGATGATGCAAATAAAGAAGCTGGAGCTGCAGATAGAATGAATGTACCGATTAGAAGAGAAGATATAGAACCTGCAAGAAAATACCGCCGAGCAGAAGATTTAAAGATTTATAAGTGGAATATCTCGTTTGATGGACACACCGACCCTGTATGTTTTCTAGAAGGATTAGAAGAACGCAAGGAGCGGCATAATATACATGAAGGGACCTTATTGACGGCTTTATCTGATTTAATGAGAGGTTCAGCTCTAATGGGGTTACGCAATAACCGAAATCAATGGGACAATTGCTGGGATACATTTGTTGAAGATTTCCAAAGGCATTATTTTCCAGTGGACTACCATGTGAATTTAGAAGCTGAGATAGACGTGAAGACATATATTAATGATATACAAACATTAATTAGAAGTCACGGAAGGATTAGTGCAGCAGAGGAGCTACATTGGATTTACCATAATTTACAACCACAATTCAGACTTATGATTAGAAGAGCCGACATATGGAATTTAAATGAATTAGTAGAACGAGCCGTAGAATACGAATCGCTAAGAAATGATCTACCGGGAATAAATAAAGTCGGATTCGGACAGAGATTTCAACAACAGGCGAAAGCAGCACCTAGAAGAGAAGTATCATTGAAAGAAGCACCTGTAAGAGAGCCCTCGATGAGAGAACGATCAAGACTGCAAAGATATGAACCACCACCGACAAGGGCAGTAAGAGAATAAGTGGTAGCGCAAAGATACCAACCACCGGTGAGAGAAAGACCAATAGTAGGAGAACAAGTGAGATGTATTGGCACGCAAGGAGTAGTATGTTGGACATGCGGTACGATAGGACATTTTAGAGAATACTGCAGAGGAAGACAAGGTATTATGTCAACGAATTGCCCATGTGAGCAGGGAAACCAAATAATGAATAATCCGGAGCAGCGGTTACCATATCCGACAAGACCAGCTGAACTAGGAAATATAATACAACAAAAGAAATATGGCAACAGACCGTACACAAAGATCAATATTGGAAAATTAGAGTTCTTAGCATTGATTGATACAGGTGTAGTGCACTCATTAATAGGGAAAAAAAGTAGTAGAGAAGATCGATCCTTATGGAATATTTCAAACTAAACCAGACTTGAACAAGGTTATACAAGGTTGATGGAAAAAATTGTAATTTGAATGGAAGTTATCGGTTCAACATAGAAGTAAGTCACCGCAGCTATCAACAAGAGTTTTTATATCTTCCTGAACAAAATACTGAATGTATTTCTTTTTAAGAAACAAGATTCTCATTGGAATTAATGAGGGACAATTAAATTTTATAGCCAAAGGAAAAATAGTCAACAAAAGTCAAAGAATATGAGTCCAACTATACCAGAAATAGACACCGATCAACGAAGAAGATTAACGGCAGTACATAATCAAGAACCACGTCAAGCCCATAGAACTGGTCACACCGATGTTGTCAAACGGTCACAGAATCGTTACCGGTCACAGAATCCGAGAAGACAGAAAATTGTCAATCAACACTAGGATTTTCAAATGAAATACAGGAGGGAATGAAATAATAAAGTAGCTGATACTTTGACACGTCATCCGACCAATAAAGAAGATACACTAAAAAAATGTTTTGAAGAAGAAGCACCCAAATATAATTCACACAACAGAAAGAAGACTGAAGTAAACCAATGTACAAAGAATTACCGCATGCAAGAAGAACAACTGTATCCGAAACCTAATAATTGAACCGAACCTGGGAAATCGAATCCGTGGACGATATATGTTCCGACGTAATTCCGTCAAAAGATATTAGTCGACAATCATGAACTTCCGACTGCAAGTCATTTAGACGTAGCAGAGACCATAGCAAGAATAGCACACCGTTACTATTGGCCTGGAATTCTCCCAGTGATATTTATTTGCAATGCAATGCACATGTCACAGCAACAAAAAAAATCGGAAAAGATACAACCTTCAAGAAACTGTGCGCCGTGGGAAACCGTAAGTGCGGATATCGTAGGACCACTACCGAGATGAGGAAAATGGAAGCTGGTGTGAACTTTCGTCAATTTTGGAAGAGAACTAAAAGCACCGAATGTACTATTTGAAGAAGCAACAGAAACAAGTGCACCGAATGAAAATGATATACCCAAACCGTATTCGAAGCGTCTAGATAAATTAAGGGTAACTTATTAATTCTTAAAGGTTAAAATTAAACCGCGAATTTAACCGGCAAGAACATTGTTATCATTTGAGGCGGCGGTGCAAGATGGGCGGTGTGAAGTCGGTGATAAAGTAGTAAGTCTTTCTTTATCTCCCACTATTAAAGGCTTTGCATACAAACACGCTTCCTCATGCCCTTCTTAAGTATAAATCTTTTATACAGATTTTGAAGATGCCGTTTCCGTTCGTTTCTGGAAAAAAATGGCTAGGAGAGCCAAAACCTCCACCACTCGGATACTAGCCGAAGACGGATTTAAAAAGAGAAAAGCTGAAGAAAGTAAAATGAAAAAAGTTAGAGAAATAGTCGCCGGTCTGGTGAGACGAAACACCAGATCCTGCCCAATGGCCGAGAAACCGAAAATATCGCCGACGACCACCAGTAACGCCATCCCCCCCAGTATGCCATTGTCCGACGAGGAAGGTGTTATTCCAGGAGTTCCATCGAAGCTTGAGAAGGACTCTCCCAAACAATCGCCTTTAACGGAGCTGGGGACAAATGTTGTCTCGGAGAGTACCTTTAACGAAATAGTGCGTTCCAAGATTTTGCAATTGGTCTCTACAAACTCAGGAGATAAGGGGGGTTTGTTGGACCGATAAACAGAAATGCCGGATACGTGTGAAAACCCCCACCGAAAAAAAAACCATGGGTTTAAAAATTTAAATAATTTTTCTGCCGCTGGCGTTTTTTTTGTTTATATATTTCAGAAGAAACACTATAGTGTGGGCTGAATACCGTACATACCGATCATGCAGAAACTATGTCGAAGATATGACCGTCCGGGTCATATGCGCTATCCGAATTCATTCCGTTCTCACTTTGATCTAAAAAAACGAACGTAGCCGTCAATGTTCCTGTTCGTCGCAATGAGATGGATACTGAGTAATGAAAAAGAAGAACAGAAGATTTAAAATAAAAGAGAAGATTATAATTAGATCGATACATAACCAAAATTTTCCGTAGTATAAGTAGATATAAGGATTGTTTGAAAAAAAAAACTTTTTTTTGAGGAAGTAAGGGAAGAATGTAACAAAGTCCCTTTGTTATGAATAATTGAATAATTTGGTTATGAATAAATAATAGATTATTTTGGGACAGTCTATATATAATAAAATTCCGCATAAATGAATAACGCGCGTATCGGAAATTTGTGTACAAATTAATTTTACGCGTGGGGATTTTTGCTATATATAGATCGTTTTCGACACAATTTAAATCAGTTTTTCGATCTGTTTTCAAAAGTTAAATATATAATTTTGAAAATACATCCGACCGCAACCAACAGCACACACAATAGCACACACAATAGACCGGTGAAGCAGGGCGACGCGGGAAATAAAACTAGCTTTACCTGCACCGCTGTATTACCATTAGCGCCGCTTAATTAATTATTTATTATTATACTTGCACTGCTGTTTTGTTATGCACTGCTTTTATAATTATTGTTGTGATAATATTTACCCCGCCGCTTAATTAATTTGGTTATAATTGCTTCATTGCTTTGATTTGATATTTGTATTTGGACATTTATTCATTTGATTATTATTGAAATTGTTCTTGTGCATTGATATGTTTCTTTCTCTGTTCATCTAAGGATTAATAGACGGTTTTGTTAAAACTTTAATGGTGGTTTACTGATTAGTAAATAAGTTTATTGCAACTACTCGCAAGATCTGGGACACCTGGTTTACTTGCCAACTGCAGCTACCTAAGCCCTCAGAGGGCTTCTGAGGACCGGAAGAACAACAACATCTGTTCAGAAGTGCGGTCTCACTTAAAACTGACCTGGCGCCGGAGGACGTTTTCCGAAGACCGTTTCAATCTGTTTCCTTGTGCACCATTTTTGACAGTCGCTAGACTCCACACTAGCAGTGTGGGAGTTCCGTTAGCGTATTAAATAGATTACGAGAGGTTGTCATATAGATTTGGCGACCGTCCATGGGCATCGATGTCCCGCTTTCATTGCACGACGACACTACGCTATAGTTACCGAGGTCGTTGCAACTAGTCATAGAAAATTCGAGCTAGTGTGGTGGAAAACTCAAGTGATAGTATTATTTGTACACTTAAACTCACCAACTACATTTAAATTATATGGCATAGATATTTTAGGCTCGGTATTAACTTGACACTCATAAATTCCAGAATCTCTCAACTGCGGAAACTTGATTTGTAAAGTCCAGTTTACCGATTTCTCAGGACGAATCGCTTGGAATCGTTGGTCCGATGTGTATGTCAAAACACCAGCCGTAAGTATATGAAGGTCACGTTTGCGAATCCATGAAACCTAAAACTAAATTTTGTTAACTAGATGTATAATTTTATAGTTTGGCTATATTGCATTTTGTGGTAGCCAAATATGGTTAAACTAAAAACGAAGTTGAAATATTTGCAATAAATCATAAATCATATTTATTGAAGCAAGCGATTAGATGTCATGTAGAGATATATAAACATTTGCTCAGGTCGTAGTTGATAACAAATAGAGAGTATGAAAAAAAATATAAATGTACATGTATAACAATATA
>WYDF02324176.1:0-14266 GCA_009867245.2 Adranes taylori | reverse complement strand
CAATCAATCAATCAATCAATCAATCAATCAATCAATCAATCAATCAATCAATCAATCAATCAATCAATCAATCAATCGATCAATCAATCGATCAATCGATCAATCGATCAATCGATCAATCGATCAATCAATCAATCAATCAATCAATCATTCAATCAATCAATCAATCAATCAAACAATCAATCAATATAAAACCACCCTGTATAATCAATATAAAACCACCCTGTATTATCTTAATATGTAAATAAAAGCCAGAAAGAAAACGGTTTAGATGCAAGGCCGACAGTTTCTACAACCTACACCATCCAAACATCAGACCAGTCACGAGCTAATAGGAAATCAACGGCATACGAACGCGGCAAAAGCTTTATACTTGCCGAAAAGACGAACGATGTCCTTTAATCTTATTTGATGGCGTTTTTCTTTTACGATGGCTAGTTTTTTTATGAAGCGACTGTTTTTAACTTATATTTTTCGTTTGACGGCTTATGCGAGTTTAGACAGGAAATTTCAGTCTACTACAATTTTCTGAATGACGGTTACGCTTTTTACCCTTTTGGACCTTAACAATCTGTTTGGGTATTATTTTTAACGTGTTTTTGAGGGAGGTGTTTTTCTATGAGATACTTTGATATTTTGACGCATCAAGCTATTATTTCCACCGCTGGTGTGACCCACCACTTTTAGAAATCACCAGTACTTGCATTTTCACTAGATAACCGTGAACAAAATAATGCCACTTTGATCCTTAAATTTTCTTAACGTATCAGGAAGAGACTTTGGATTGGCCGGAAGAATAACCTTCCAAAAATTTTGTATCAGAGGTTTCTTTCTAACTCCGCCTTTATTGCGGCAGACGCCGTTGAAAGCCGTTGGATTATGCAAAACACTACAGCTCAACGAATGCTTCCCTTGCCAGAAAATTCGCATAAAAGAAGCCTTCCAGGCCAGAATCAAATCAATGTTTGAGTTGTTGTCTTTGGATGGCTGCGAGAACCCAATCGCACCAGTTCAAAGCTATAATTCTGAAATAAGACCTAGGCAATTCCTTTCGTCAGCGAGAATGATCGCAGCCAGTGATCTTAAAGCGTTATAGTAAAATGTCAAATATTCAAACAATATATTAATCTACGAATATAATAAGTAGAAAAATTCATATTCTACAAAAATAAAATTCTATGAAACTTCTACGTAACAAATAAAAGGTTAAGTATCAGACGACATATCTTCTGCTGAATCTTTCGATTCCCAATTAATTATCATCTTCTTCTACTCTTATTCTCGTATTATCTTCCCATCATCCTTGACATCGATGCAAGATATGGAATCACACGAGATGAAGACGTTGCCCAGAACGAGGACATCACCGACGCCAATTTCAATAGTTTGGCAGAGGCCAAATTCATTCCGTCAACTCAAATTATTAGTCAATATCCAATGAGCCAATTAGCGTAATGTTTCAATGCATTTCTGCGCCTGCACGCATATCTACCAAAATCCTACGCCAACAGCGCATCGATAAGGTTCTACATCGCCAATGCTCCATTCGATCATCATCTACGTATTATTCAACCAAGAATCATTTATTTGATCCTGTCAACTTCAAAGCCGTTGGTACAGAGGAGAAATTCCAAGGCCGTACTCATAGATGAATAAATGTAATACAATATAATATATACAATCATATTTAGTTCGTGACGCTTTATTTGCTTTATTATTTTGAATGGAAGAAGAGAAATAGATAAGCCTAACAATTTTTGAATTATATTTAGAATCAACATTATATTCATTCATTTAAAATCGCGCTTCGAGGCATATTTTTTATGCCTCGAAGTTATAATTACTAGAACAATAAACCATTGAAACTTGTTATTGGCTTTTTGTGTTATCATATATGAAACTACGTACTTTATTATAAAATTAGAACAAACGAATTCTTAACCCAACCCTGAATCTCATGCAAGAGAAAATTATGTTACAAACAGAATAAACTATAAAATGCAGTATAGTGGACATAAACCAATCCGATCCGAGGTCATTCCGATCCCGCTTTGATTAACTCTGTAACAAGTAAACCGTAACGTCTTCTTCTGATTTGCCCTTTCCTCATAATAATGAAACATTTCATTTAGTGTAATGTGTTTGTAAATAATCCACGAGAGCGTAAAAGATTAACCGCTATTTGGAATTCAATTGATTCTTTTTGAGGGGTGGTACTTACAGCATTTTTTTTCGGTCCAGAATTGCATACCAGAATCCTGCCAAGAAGCTATTTTCTTTTTTTTTGAGAGATTATTTGGCTTCGTTCGTACACTGTCTCTGACTTCAGATTAATATCCACTTGTATCGCTAACTCTTTTGAAAACTAATTCTGAAACTTGAAGTTGTTCGAGCATAACTTCCCAGCAATGGCTCGATACAGAAAAAAAAACTGTACAAAGCTTGCATAAGCTCAAAGAATAAAATTGTCCAACGCAGCTTTGTGCAGCACATACTCCGACCAAATTAAGGGAGTTTGCTGCGCAAGTAATGTAAGGAGCAAATTTATTCATATTGTCGCGTTTAAATTTGTTGGTGCGATATGAAATTAGGATAGTCATCGTCATCTCCTCCAGAATAACAGAGGGCTCCAGGCTGCGTTCTAAGAGAGCCTGTGCCAGACCATCTGACATCACTGAGTTCTAAGACCATAATCGGCAGTTGGTGCATTTCTGCATCTAAGTCGACAAGCTTCCTAGTTATATATAAACTAGGTAGATTCCAAGTCGCAATTCTAGTGTTGCAGTATGGTTGATAACATGGTGGGATTATTAGCACCCTCTGCCCATTTAAGGCATTCCCGGCGTGAGGGGCGTTTCATTGTCATACATATTCATGTTGGATGAATATGTATGACAGTGTCTACGAATTGGTCTATGATATACTAAATGACTGGGACCCGTAGCTTGCACTAGAAAATATAAGAGCCTAGATTTTTATGGATTAAGTGAAAATGTGTGTGCTGTCCTCTTGCTCATTAAAGGTCGAAAAGTCAATGCCAAACTACACCGTTTTGCAGAAAGCACGTAGATAAAGTTGATAACAAAAACAATTACAGTTTTCAAAATCTAAGTATATCTTTATGTATATCAGGTCTATAATACATAATTTGCAATCGTTTTATAGAAATAATATATACGCAGCTCTGATTCTTCTTTTAAGTTTGCGATTTGCTACGGAGATGCCTTTATGAATGCATACGGATCTGTGCCATTGAAAGACTGTTAGGTACACTATTTCCTCTATTTCCACGAATTTTCAATAGAAATTGACCACCTGGTTTTTATGACGTTTGCGGTTTATGTATTACAGAAAATCAAGCATGACACTAGTTCTTTTTTTTGTTTATGTAACAACTATTTTACAAATGCCCAAGATAATTAAACAATAATGGTTTTAATTTGAAAACAAAGACTAATTAAATCGTTTGCATACAAAGGCGATTTGATAAAATATGACAAGTTCAACTTTTCATTTTTTATCTACTTAACAGTGTACCGCCAAAGCGATATAAGGACAAAGAACTTATACTAGTTAATAAGTTGGTATAGTTTTGTTTAAAAGACAGCTTAGTTTAAGACTCATGTCAGTTGAAATCCAATCAATGGTAATTTACAAAGTATGGCAATATTAAGTCAATTTACGTTTTTACAAGTTTTAAAACCTCTATAACTTTCAAAACCTCCTGGTTAAGAAGTTGATTCTTCAGAGTTAATTCTTCTCTGCGTATTCACGGCAGCATGCTATAATGTGTTCCATATACAACCAACAGCTTCAAAAATTACAAAAGTACCGGACCTTTCTTATTTAACCCTATCTACAGTAGCCCCGCTCTTGGAAGATGATTCTGCTGGTGCTGGTTTTCAGAAAAGTCCCGATAAACGATCAGCCATTTCAAGAACTTGTAGCAGAAGACGTTGATTTGCAGCTTCTTGACACATATTTTCTTTTAGTAAAGATATTTTTAAAAAATTCTTCGACTTTTACTAAAATCCCCATTGGGGTAATTTGCTTTATAGATTATGAAAGCGTTAATTGCAGCGGCATTCATCAACCCATAAAATATAAGCATAGGCCAACGCCAGGTGTTTATGGCTACGTTATATGAAGTAGTCATTCTATCGACCTCATCAATACTACTTTTGGTAACATAATAAAAAATCACCACTTCTGGATTAGCCTTCTCACCAGTATTTGATCAATAGCTTTGTTGTTATGCATTGATGAAACAAATAAAATTTTTTAGTGTTTTTGAGAGCGTATGAAGCAGCATCATCACAATAAAAACATAAACGTTATTCTCAATGTTAGTTCCCTATTGTTGGTCCAACTTGTTGCTACTGCGATGCTCTTGTAAAAGCAGTCTTACGATTACGAATAGCAGTATTCCGTAAACCAACGATTCGTTTCGTCCACAACCGAATAGGTGCATATACATCTTCTATGTGACTGCAACAGTTGCATTGCCGGTTTTTAAAGCGATCTTCTGGTTTAGCCCCTCCTGAGATCTCTATATGTGAAGTGCAGAATGTTCTAACATCTACCAAGGAGAGAACCTCTAAGGAGAGAACCTCTAAGCCGCATTTATTTGGCTTATTTGAAATGTACATTTTAAATTTGCATCTCTCATGAAATGCAAGTATTGTAAGTCGCATGAAGAATAGTGTATTTTGCACGGTTCATTAAACTTTTCTATAATCCGAAAGATTCTCTTGCGACTTGCTTTCCTCTCAGGTGTTGGAGATATCAAATCGTAAACATTTCCAGAAAAATATCAGTGTTCTATTAGCCATCGCCGCTGGAAATATTTCACATCCTAGTGCATTTTCGCTATAAAATTTAGCAAAATATTTACATCCTACATGTTATAAACCTCCTAGATATACCAGGTCAAGGAATGACATTATGTCCACGGACCTTGTTTCCTTGAAGTCGTACTTATCCTTGTATTTATTTGATAGTTTTCGAATATATAGAATAGTGTTTACAACAACAATATTTATAGCCTCTCCGAAAAAAAGACCTTCAACATTGCATTGACATATTTCCATGCTTTGCCTATCCCAACACACCTGGAAGATGGGTGACAATGTTCCTTTGCTGCGTTCGAAGATTAGTGCTGCTTCATTTTGTCCCATTTTTTAAAAGTATTTAGATCTGTCTACTTGCAAAAGATCGGATTCTTTTTTACATCTGCAAGTGACTCTTCCGCAGTGTCTAATTTGTGGTCACCTACAATTTTATAATCTTCGTTGACACTAGAATCATTATCACTTCCAGAAAACTCCAAAAGTGCATCAGAAGCTACTTCATCAAGAAAGCTTTCTAACCTCTTTACCACTTACTCATATGAACATATATTGAAATGAAATAACCTAATTTTTTTTTTGTATTTTGTACATAATCCTATTTAGAAGAAAGCAAATTTAATCAAGTTTCTAGTAGGAAATTAAAGGAATAGAGTTATAAACAAATCACACTAAAATACAAGAACGAACGGGTGAGGCCTTTCAGGACATTTTAGTTTTTGTCAGAAAAACTATAAGATAAATTTTAAAATTTTTGAAAATTCCTCAACATTCGAGTTTAGATATTTGTAAAAGGTACATATGTAGAAGCTCACGATTCCATAATTCTTCTTAAAACTATTGTAGCAGTATTTATGTATTGCGTGAACTCACAGATCTGCTGGACTATTTGTACAACAATTATTCTATTGTGGGTTCGTACAACAATTATCCTTGTAAATATTTCATTTTAATAACATGCAAAGTAGCATTTTTATTTATTTATTTATTAAACTAAATTATCTGGTTTTAACTGTTTAGTAAACGTAAGGTAAGTTATCTTCTTCTTTTTCAAAACATTTCTTTGGATCCTTTTACCTATTATTATTTGGTACCGAAAAGAAGTTTAAACCCCGGCGCTTACGCAAATCGTTAAATCCAAACTCATCTCGGATATAAAATAGTTCATTTTTCTCGTGAATTAACATAAAATATTCTTGTCAGAGCCATTATTATTCATTATTGGTTCCAAAAGAGAATATTAAGCCTTTGCGCGAAACGTTTAAAAGCATTCCGGATATGCAGAGTTTGTGAGGAAAATAATGTCAATGACACACGAAAAGTAGAGAAAAAATGTATTGATCAGATCGGTACAAATCATTAAAAGGATTCAAAGTATTGTCCTCATGCGTCAACACATCGTCGCCAGCGAGATTTCCAGGCAGCGAAGGCATCACGATAGTCCTCAGGAATGTCCTTTATAGCCTTGGTGCAAGTCTCTTTGATGTCGTCGGCCGTACAGAAATGTTCACCTGTCATGGAAGTTTTCAAGCGCGGAAACAAAAAGAAGTCTGGGGGAGCTACGTGAGAACAGTAGGGAGGCTAGGGAATCGTTGACACACCTATATTGACCAGGTAGCTGGTTACAACAAGGGATTTGCGCGCTTGTCCATTGTAATGGTGCAGTTTCCAATCCTTCGCAATGTCGGACCAGAGGCGTTGAACCCTGCGCTTGAGTGCCTTGAGAACTTCCACGTAGAACTTTCCGATCCCGGATGTACACTCATGGTGGACAAATACAATGTCGAAAAATACAATGCTCATGGTCTTGGGTTTTGATTTGCTCATTAAGGCCCTCTTGGGGCAAGGGGTCGCTGACTCGACACTTTACTTCATTGTCTCAGGGTCGTACTCCAATACCCAGGACTCGTCTCCTGTGATCACGTTGTCTAAAAAGTTCACACAGGTCCAAAGGCTCCTGGAAAGTTTCAACTCTGCGCAATTTTTGGTCATCCGTTAACATTTAGGTCACCAGCCTTGCGCACACTTTCCGCATCTCCAACTTGTTCCACACAATTTCGTGAACGCAAGTTTTTAGAATATGTAATGTCTGTGCCGCTAAATGATTACTTAAGTGATGGTCCAAGTTGAAAAGATGTCTCATATGAGTCACATGTTCGTTGGTACTGTCTATAATTGAGTTATAAGTACGCAAAACCTCAGTCTACTGCCTTAAATTTTTTAATTTTCGAGAAACGACCCAATTCCACAATTTTGTGTCACGCAAGTTTAGGTTGCTTACAAACCTGGTGGCAAACCCAATTAATCTCTGCACCTAATTTGATTAAAATCACTTCAATAGAGTCGAGTTATTTAGTTTGAATTTATATATTCACATTTTTGAAAATTCATTCTTTTGGGCTCAGCAAGTTCCAAAACACAAATTCCCAAACTTCGAAATTTGATTCCTAGATCCGTGTCTTGCAATATTTAGACATGATACAAGAAAGATAAAAAGTAATAAAAATATTTGTTTGACCAAATATTGGACTAATGTGGTTTTAAGGGAACCTCATCAAGTTCTGAAAAAAAAAACTCATTTGCATAAAGAAATGAATTCATTGCGGACTGCACATAATATTTTTTAGCTATACAGGATTACAATAAATAGTTTTAGATGTTTGCAAATAAGTACAAATATTTTCAACTAATTTAATTCATCATTACTTAATTATATTGATAATTAACTTAGTTGAAAGCGTAACGCTTTATATTGAAGTAATTTATATTATTTATAATTAAGTTCCTATATGGCTACTTATACTTTTACACATATAGCTAGCTACTTATTTATAACGTATAAACAATATCTACGGGCGTTTTCAACAGTCAAACGGAAAATTTCTTCCTTTTATCTTAACAGAGGTTCTATCAACTTTTCGGTTGTTTCCTTAGAAAACTTTAAGTATTTCCTTTAATGGCTCTTGTTGAATTTCTTATTGTATATAGTATACGTCAGGTATAAAATAATCCCCTATAACCGATGATACTCTGTTATGGAAATGTGGAAAGCAGATCTGCATTAAGGAGTTTCATTTACATCGAAGCCAATTAATTTTTAGAACCAATGTAGGGTAACATCATATTAGTGACATTTCGTTTAATAATTTTGTTTGTTTTCATTTTCCCTTCTTTTGTGGGCTTCGAACCTTCAGCATTAATATATACAAAGCATTAATTGTTTTATCAATATCATTCACATTGCATTTTTCACGTGCTCTGTAAATTTAAGGTTTTTGCTTAGAGCTGTATCTAGGTATATGCATTGGAATTTTACCTTATGTCCACCTACTGTAATATAGGATTGTGTGGGTCGCCTAAAAGAGAATCAGCGTAAAAGATGAGACTGTTTTGAGAATAAAAGTCCCTGTTTTATCCTCGAAGGCATAGTTCAATTCCAAAAATCATGGTTTAATATGCAATGTTATCAACGTCATATAACCCTTCCCTACCTTTTGCATCTCTATTCCTTATTTCAATCTGTTGCTTCCATATCAAGCTTCCTTAGGTTTCTTATTCACACTATTTCGACTGCTAACAAGTTAATCAGACATATGATTTGCTCAATACATCGGAATGGTCCCCCTATTCGCTTGCCATCAAGTTATTACTTTTCTATCCCAGCTCTTCTAATAATACGACTAAAAATTTTATGATTTGTATTTATATAGTGCGAAGAAATAGCTGCTAACTTTTAACCACAAGCTTTCTTGTCATTAAAACCCTAAATGCAATATAGTTCTATCTCATCTCTTCTAGCCATATGACTAAGAATAGAAGGGTCAGTTCGATGAGTTGAGTAAGAAATTTGTAACATTCTTCCAAAGCATATTATTTTGAAGGCTTTAGTTCGCTAAATTGAGAGTCCATGACTCAAACCTGTAGCTTGCGATAGGAATTATGAAAGCTGCAACTAATCTTCTCAATGTTTTTTTGTGTGTTCCGTGGTCTTTTCAAATTTTACTAAGTTTGGCCAAATCTGTTTTTGCTATTCCAATACATTTTTTTTATTTCGCCCTCACAAGCTCTCTTGTTTGATTGCCAAGTGCATAACTTCACTTCTGTTTCTAGATAGTTGCGGAAGAAATGGGAAAGTAGGAGGCAGAAGTTCTGCCTTATGAACCATCATAAATCCGATTTGATTTAATTTGATTCAATTTTAAAATTAAAATTAACCAAAATTTTCGATTTAATTTTAATTTTCATACCTTGCAAACAGAACCGTAGTTAGGAAGATTTGATATTTCTTTTCTCCTAATGCATCTCATTAATACCAACACTGCCTGGGTTTCCTAATGATTTAATCTCCATATATAGTAAAGAGCAAAGGTAAGAGTACACATCTATATCTAACTCCTTTACATAAGATGTGATCGAATAAATTTATTAGGATATTGAGGTGATTTGGTATACCCATCTCTGCTAAACCGATTAATAGAAACTTCCACTTAATAGCATTGATTGTTTTAGAATAGTCCGAAAACAACAAATTGTAGAAAAGTTGAGGTCGTAAGTGAGGCTTTAGGTAATTGTTTATGAAGTAAAGCGAAAGCTTCCTTCATTCCTTCCGCTTAATGTGGGGTAATTTCTAGTCTGGCTATTGTGAAAGGTAGTCACCAGTAGTTGATTTGGCTATTAAAGTGCCAAACATAATGACATGTTAATTTTATTAGTCAAGCCTTGCATACAAGCTGATATAGTAAACACAAATACATTCTAAATAAACAAACAAAATATAACTCAACATTTCTATGGTATCTTCCCTCAGGAGAATAATCAAAGAACGAACATTAGGGTTTAAAATAATTAGTTTAGACGAGCATTACTATTATGACTTTAATAACACTTAAGTGAACGCTTATTTACAGTTTGTACATAGTTATAAAATAAATGAATTTATTTAATTTAATTCAAAATATGAAGAAATTATAATTATGAATATTTACATTATGAATATAAGGTATGATTAGAATCTTTTATGAAATGTATTATTAATGTTTTATGAATCTTTTATATGAATAACCTGAATCTTATATCTGAATGTTCACAATATTCTGTAATCTAATTATATATAAATCTCGCAAAGCCAACGCCTCAAACTAGGTCATTGCATTTCCATACTTAGCATTGTACCTATTAGTGCAATCGCTTCTATAATTACATTGAACTAATGTCGTTGATTGCATGTTTAATTGAAATGTCTTTGAAAAAACGTAGTGTTTGCATATTTGGATATTAAATATCAATCAATATAATAATTATATAATGAAATTATATAATAATTAATAATATTCAATATAATAATTAACAGGGAATAATTTCAGAATTCCACTGTATCTCTTCTTAACAAATTTTTGTACTCAAGAAAAAACAAATCTGATAATAGACAAACAGAAATTTAAATTTGTTCATTTTCCTTTTTTCTATTTCTGTTCTTCTCCATTCTTGTTGTCTAGGAGTGAAAAGAAGAAACGTAATCATTTTACTTTATCTTCGCCTCATTAATTACATTTAAAATTTTCATTACTATTTTTCAAGAAGAAAAAAAAACTAACAAAAAAACCAATTTATATCCTGAAACAAAATCTAAAGACTCTTACTCTCCCACTTTTTTTTCATCTATCTCTGTCCCCCTTTTTTAGATATTTCCGCCACTACATTGCTCGTTATTCCCGTCACCCTTCTTTCCTCTTGTACCCGTGTTTAAAAAAAGGCGACATGGAATTAGGCTAATTTCCACAAACACTTGTCGTTGTAAAAACTCCCAATTCTTGAAAGGGATCACAAAATATTTTAAACTTTACTTTTGAACAATGGTAAGGCAAAACGTTATTTCAATTGAGAATGGGAGTTTGAAGAAATAAGCGACACTTTAATATTGCGATGTGAAATAAATATTTAATCTTATCAAATTCTAGTAAATAAAAATACAGTAAATTTAGTTTTACTGGATAATAATTTAACACCTCGTAAATGTAAATGTCGCATTTAAATAAATTCACAACTCTATTCTAATGGGCCAACCGCAAAAACGATTAGTTACGTTTAATCATTACAAGCAGTGATGCCTCCATTTACTCTATAGAGTTTGTATCTAGATAGAATTATTATATAATTGCAACACAAATAAATATCTATTGTGCAATAATCAAATCTACTTTGCAATTGTTATGCTTTAAATGAATATTAATATTTACTTACATACATTATTAATTAAATGATTTATTACTAATCGATAATGAGCATTTATCTAGTCTGAATATTAAATAAGAAAGACTTGACTTACATTCTAACTAAACTGACTCTACTGCTCGATAATGTCAAGCGACTAAATTAATACGCTAACATGACTGTACGGAACTAGTAAAAAAATTTAATTGAAAACTGGAAAAAATGTGGCAATTTTCATGTCGCATTTCCTCGGGAAGAACAAATTGTTCCGATTCAGTCAGAAAAAAGAAGGGGTTATTCCTGCTTTCAATGTATCTCAACAACGAAATACAATGCGTCTTTCTATAACTAGTTAACTGTCTGTTTCTGTCCTGTTTTGAACTCTGAAAGGTTCTAGAACATTCTCGAAATCATAAAACTTTTGCCTCGCCGCGGTACGTTCAGCAACCTGTCGGGCGAGCAGCAATCGGCTTTTATCCGAACGCGAGCCGGAAACTGCACCTGGGCTTGCAACTGCATAGTTGACATCAGGCGATGTCTCATTGTTCCCTTTATAGGCTATATTTTTTATAATGACAGTGAAATGAAACTAATTGCATATAGTTTTCGAAACTATCTTTGTTCGTCTCCTAGAGTTCAAACGAATCTATCCAAATAATCTCTAGATTATTATCTATCTTTCTACTAGGTATAATGTTACAACTACCTTCTCTAATGCATGAAAACAAAGCTAACTACCTAACTGTGGAACGTTATTGCTTCAAGGAGATTAAGCAGTTTAAATCTATACAGTAGGATCTTGATTATTTTATACGGTAGAGGTTTTCCGTTAAAAAACTAAACTATTTAATATTTTAATTTTTACATCTTTAGCATTTAAATTGTTTAGCAATTTACTTTGCTACAATATACCCTCCAATTCCCTCCTCTCCTACTTTTGTCGGTCCCCTACACTAGCACTTGAAAAGACTAATCCCACGTTTTTTCTTCCCTTCCACATTTTACCTATTCCCTCTCTCCACGCTTCTAAACATCTAAAACCTTGCTATCATTCCCTTTCTTTCATACCTTTTCCAGATGCTAAATATCCTGAATGTCCTTTATTCTCTTTCAGTCACTTACACTCTCTATTATGGTTTGACTGATTCTCCCTTTCTTTCTTGCAATTCCACCTCAATTAATCTATTTTCCACTTCGCTCCCGATATTCATATCATCCCCTATCATTATTTTCTAACACGCATATTTTGACCATACTATGCCCCTAAACCATTCATTCCCTCCCGATTTCAAGGATTCCTCTCTCTTTGCCGGCACATACACTCTTTTCATCAGTTTTTCATCCTCGTCCATGAAATATTTTTTTCATACTTGGCTAATTTCCAACGCATACCCAACTTTTATACTCAAAAGTTGGCTATTACACTGCCAAACATAATGACGTCATAATTTTTTTGAATCAGCTCCTGCATAAAAGTTTTTTTATCGCTTACTGATAATTTTAAAACGTGTTTCGTATCTAAGGTGAATCTTTTATTTGTTTTCTCTATTATTATTTGGCACTGATATTTTGCAATATTTGATTCTTATTGTTTACAAAGATTCTGCATATCTCTTTGATTAAACGTTCTGAAATGGATTTTTATATTATTTTATTTTACTGAAATTTTGATTATTAATTTTACTTCTCTTAGTACATCTCTGATTGATAATAACTTTAGTAGAAGAAAGTCGCAACGCGATCGCGTGACTTCCGAAGTAGCAAGCTCACGTGTACGCCGAATTAAATAATTTATATTGTTGGTTGTAGTTTTTAGACTATAGGGCGCAACTCTTAAACCGTACTAAGCGAAACTTTCCATTCGACGTTTTGTGGAGGGTAAATTTATGTTGAGGTGTAATCAGTTTTCTCAAGTTGAACTCTTTATTTAACCCCTTTATACATATATATTTTATCAGGAGTTATTTATTTATCTTCTTATTTGAAACGAACAAGCTTTTTACAATATTAAAACAATTTTTAGCAATTAATACATTTCAAAAATTATTTTAATTTTCGAATAATTTATGCTCATGCTTTGCAAGCCTTCCTCCACGTTTTTGAACCAACGCTTTCTGAGACTGTCCACCAATTTTCGCCCTTCCGGTTGTTGTGTGAACACTTTGTGCGCCGCCCGGTCTTCTTGCATTCCCAATCATCGTTCAATGGAGATGTCCCAGCCATCGAATCCGCACTTTTTATCCTTCAAATATCATATACGTATGTATTACGTATAGGTATCTGAAAGATACATGATTCATGTTTTGAGAATTTTTCTATTTCACCTTAGTAGGTCTCTTGTATTGAAATTACAGCAATCCATTAATATGTATTTCAAAGAGGGGCCATAAGAAACAATTTTTTATATATGGTTTTTTCGAAAAATTTTTCTTGCTGAAAAAATTAAAAAAGGGTCCATTTTTAGTGTTTGTTTGTATGTCGGGATGTCTGTTCAAGAATTTCCCCTTCCCTATGGAACCGACCTGGATGAAATTTGGTAGATAGGATGTAGTCTATGAGCCCGCAGAAACGAATTTTTAATTTTTTTGATAAATCTAATATGGCAGACAGGAGCCATTTTTTTTATTCACAAATTTTGTATTCAAACTAGGAGGATGAAATTTTGCACACCTTTTATACCTTGGTGTAGTACCTTTTATTATGCGTCGAATAAAAAAGTCCCATGTTGCCAAATTGTATGGGAAGCGGTGTTGCCACGTTTGAAAGTTAAAAAACTTTTTGAAATATCTCAGGAATGATAAGAGATAGGACACATGAATAAACTTTATTCTATAGGCTACATAAAGGTCCTTCGATTTTATTTGAAATATTTTGTTCTAAAATCACAATTTAATATATATACACGGTATTTTTGTTTTGCAAACTTTGCATTCTATTTTCTCAGAAACTTAATTAAGGTTTTTAATTAAATTTTTGGTGTCGAAAGCTCCTTTAATACTTAACCGATTAAGCTAGTTTAGAAAAGTTGCATATCATAGCACCGGAGTAATTTGCCTTTAAATAAAAGTGTACTGCCCTAAATATCTCGATTTCCACGAAAGTTGGAAAAATGAAACTTGGGAACTCATGGAAGACTTCTTCTTCTTAGGGTGCCTTATCCTTAAGGACGTTGGCTATTACATTTGCCCATTTAATTTTATTTGTGGCGG